>CM076580.1:1545490577-1545568077 GCA_034641835.2 Pinus albicaulis | reverse complement strand
TCAATAGGAATCCGAAGATCCTGTGCCGAAATCCAGCCTTGGGCATGCCAATTAGTCCTCATTGGATCAACCACCTATGATAGATAGTGAGATTCGACATGGGCCAGGTGTTGAATGGTGTCTTAAGGCAGTTTATAGTTTTTTCCACTGCTCGACCATGAGTCTACACCCAATCGGACCATAGATCCAGATCCAATGTGCCATGTCAAACCTTGCTGGATAAGGTGAGTAGACTTTGAAATGGCCTTCTAGATGATTGAGGATCCCGGGATGAGTTGAATGGTGCCTCTGATCCAATCCAAAATAGTCCGGGGAGCGATGTATTTGGAGACAATAACCTTTTTCCACATGCTATGGCCAGTAACAAGGTTCCAACCCATTTTTGTTGCCAGGACAATGGAAAATAAGGAGAGAGCCTTAACAACCCAACCTCCCTAGTCTTTTGGCATGTAGATGTGGTCCCAAGCCACCCAAGCAAAAATGCGCTCTTTACTAGAATTCCTCCAGAGGAATTGTCAGCATATTTGTTGAATGCGGTTGGTGACACCCTTAGGGAGCCAAGCAAGGGACATCCAGTAAACAGGTATGGCTTCCAGGACTAATTTGAGTAAGATCAATCTGCCTACTCGCGAGAGCCACCTATGATGCCAGATATTGGTCCTGCGCTCCACTTTGGTGATCAACCAGTTCTAATGCTTGATCTGATAGTCATTTGGCTTAAGGTGGAAACCAAGATATTTTTAACCTTCCCCATTGAAACTGCTCTCAAAAGGGAAGTTCCGCATGGCTAGCCCTTATTCATGTGTCGAACATCTAGTCAAAATTATGGTGGATTTTCTGTTATTGGGAGCCATATCAGTAGCTTTGCAGAAAATCTTTAAGATGTTATCAAAATGTGTACTATTCTGACAAGAGCCATCCAAGAATATAATAACATCATCCAAAAATAATAAATGAGTCAGTTGTAGGAATTCATTTAATCTAATACCATGGATGCCCCCATCATCCTTTGTCTCGTTGATAAGAGACAAGAGGCCTTCCATGACAAGGATAAAAATAAGTGGTGAGAGAGGGAATCCTTGCCTGAGACCTCTACCAGCATGAAAGAAATCAGTAGTTTCCCCATTGATGAAGATACTGAAAGTGGCATTCATAATACATCCCATAATCCAGTTTGTGAAAGAATGGGGGAAGCCAGTATGGATAAGTATGAGATGAATATAGTTCCAATTAACATGATCAAAGGCTTTGGCAAGGTCAATTTTGAGGACGGTGCTCTTGAGATTCTTAATTTTAATGGAATGCAGGACCTCTTGTGTAGTGCCAATGGCTTCATGAATCTGTCTGTGGTGGAGAAATGCAAATTTTTCCTTGACAATATGAGAAGAGAGAATGGGTTTTATACAGTTTGCAATGATTTTGGATATAATTTTATATATGCAGTTACAGAGGGATATAGGTATGTGGTCATGGAAGGTAGCAGGGAGATCAATTTTGGGAATCAAAGCAATGAAAGTAGAGTTGAAACCATCGTATATGCGACCAGATATTCTACTTTATTCAATGACCAGGAGGAGATCCCTACCAACAAGTTCAAAGAAATGTAGATAGAATTCAATGGGCCATCCATCTGGTCCATGGATTTTTTCCTTCTTAAACCATTTCAATACACCTTCAATCTCACCCATGGAAATCGGTGCATTGAGATCCTCCACTTGTTCTTCATCAACAAACTCGTGAAATGTTTGAGCAATGTGCATAATATTTGGCAGATTGATGTTGTGCGGCGCTCAGTATTGGTTTGTGAAGTGCTGGATCCCCAGATTAGCAAGTTGAGTGTGTGTTTTGGCCACATACCCACTATTATCGGATAGTTCCCAGATTGTATTGGTGATCCTCCTACCTTTAGCACACTGTTGAGAGAACTTTGTATTTTCATCACCAGCTTTCAACCAAATGGCCCTGCTCTTTAATCTCCATTCCTCCTCCTTTTTACAGAGGATATTTTCCCTGGTGGTTTCCAGAGCTATCAGCTGCTCTTTTGAGAACGCAGAACGGAAACCTAAGTAGTCTGTATCAGTAAGCTGAGAAATTTCCAATTCAATCCTTTTGAGCTCCTCCTCTTCGAGTATTCTTTTGTGTCTAGCCAAACTAATAGTGTTTGTTTTGATATGCTTGAGATTATCATTAAAGACTCGTGTAGGTTCCCTACCGGAAAATTGATTACAGTGCTGCCACTCCTGGGTGACCAGCGCTTGGAATTCGGGATCTTGAAGCCAACTAGCATTAAATTTGAAAGGTGCATGTGATTTCTGTTCTCCCGCTAGAAATTCCAAATAAACAGGAGAGTGGTCCGAGGCCCCGCCCGAACCCACCCACTGTCTTGATCTAGCCATAAGGTTATGAAAATGCTGCTTGATTAGGAAACGATCAAGTCGACGCACCAATGTTGCCTCCCTCGTGTGTCTCTTCCTCCAAGTAGGTTGCTTCTTATGCATATCTATATCAATAAAATCAACCAATGCAAATTGATTGGCGAAGAAATCAGATAGAGGATCCGGAATGGCTTGAGGTCCCCACGATTCCGAGATCCCAATAGAAAAATTTAAATCCCCGCCAAGAATGATGTTATTTTGCTGTAACAGAGAGCATCGCATCAAAGAGTTCCATAAAATCTCTCTGTTAATGTACGGACCATATACATTAATTAGGGTGAAGGGTAGTTCAAAATCACAAGTAGTAACTTCCATGCCGATGGCGCCCACCCAACCCCAACAATTCATAATCTGTGTGGTCTTATTGTTGATGCCTAAAGCATAGCCCTCGGATCGGCCCTGAGTATCAATTGTCACAAAATTCCAAGCCAGAAGGAGTGATGATAAGATCTTGGAAATGGAGGTACCTTCCCCCAATGTTTCTTGAAGGAAAAGAGCATCAATGCGAGTGGAGTGAATAAGTCTCCCAAGTGCCAGTTTTTTGATAGGGTTGGCAAGGCCCTTATAGTTATATGAGAGACAGATCATGATGGAAACACAGCCTTGGGTTTTCTTGCTCTAAGAACCCTAAGTAAGGACAATTGCGTACCCGCAACCACCTCCATGTTGGCCCTGCGAATAGCCTTTGAAATTGCAAAGGGTCTACCACGCGATTTAGTAGATGAGGGTTCCTGCACCGATCCAATGCCAAGGTCTAACAAGTTGGGCTGTTGAACATAAGATCTCAGGTAGTAATGGTGCTCGGCAGAAGAGGAGTTAGATGCGGTTTGAGGGGATAAGCATGAGGTCGCCGTAGATGTGTGGAGTATGGTGGGAGGTATAGTGGGGGGGGGGTGATGCAACAGAGCACCTAATAGAGTTCAGTGAACAAAAAGTGTGGTGAACATTATTTGGCGATGCAGGAGTGAAAAATTTAAAAATAGAAGGAGAGGGCAAAGAAGTACCTGGAATAGAGCTCAGATCCTTCTGAGTAGAGTAGATAGTATGGTTGTGAGTGCGAGCTTGAGTAATCGGCCAAGACGACATCAGTTCCTCGGACTAAGTATGGGCGTCCATCGGGTTCACCTCTAGTGTCGTTTCAATAATCACTGGGTCCGTTTGAGTAGCCATGTGTGCAACCATCCTGTAGAGGGGAGCTACACCACCCATGAGGGGGCATTCTTTGTATAGATGCCCAACCGAATGACATCGCCGACATCTAAATGGAACCCGCTCATAATCCAACATCTACTGCCATACCATCCCTTCGAAAAACATGTTATAGCTATCATGGAGGCCATCCCTTGTATCCAAAAAAACTAAAATGCGAGCAACAGAAATGATGCCCGTCTCCAAATAGGATCTGTCATGATCCATATAATGGCCAAAATCCTCCCCTATGTTGCGTAGAGAGGATTCATTCCAGAATTGAAGTGACAAACCTGACAGACGTATCCAAATCGGTCCAGCACCTGAATTCTCCTTATTGGGATCAAAGAGAGGGAACCATCTCTTCAACAACACCGGGTGCATCTCGATATGCCAGTATTTGGTTAATACCTAGTCTACCAATGCGGGTTGAGAAAAAGTGAGGGCAAACCAGCCCCTGTTCATAAGCATAACACCCGGAAGATGCTCAATGTGGCCACCCAAAATCTCCTTTGTCCAAAGCTTTAGCTGCGTAGTGGTGTATTTTCGACCTTAGACCTTGCCCATAAGTACCGTAGCTACCGTTAACTCAATGTTTGCCATGCCTCTATCCCGTCCAAACTTTGTGTTGTGGCTGTTTCGGTTTTTGGTATGTCGAGTTTTTTTCTTTCCTCTGTGAATATTCAGGTCACCAGAGGCAGCGCCTAGTACACCAAGTCCGTATGAATCGAATGAATGCTGCACATCCATATTTTGTGCATCAAAGGGTATATCCACAAAGCACCCAGATGCCGCAATTAGATCGGTCACAAAAAATGAAGGAATTGGTTGCTGCGAGGTCTCCACCCCATCGATGAAGAGGTCCGCAAATGCAATTGTATCAGCACATATATTCTCTAAAACCTCAGCAACGCCCGAGCCCATAACAATGATGTTGTGCGAAGGTAAGTCAGGGGTGTCTTGTGCTTGTAGCTCCCAGAGTCGCAGCATGGAAGGCGACGGGATTGTGAAATACAGAGAGTCCAAATGACCAACAATAGGGTTGGTATAGATCGCAAGCGTGACATGCAGTGACTGTTATGGCCAGTGCATAGCTAGTGCTGACTCCATATCTGCCATGGCAGCCACATCATCATCAGTCCGGTTCCCCCAAATCTCTACACCCTCCAGAGGGTCAACGGTGTAGTCAAGTTCCTCCTTGTATATGATCATGACCAATGGATGGACAAGTAATGGTAACCACCATAGTCCGTGAAGAAACGCCCAAAAAACACGGAGCACTAGAGTGAAGGTCCTTAGGTAGTGCCGTCAGTGGTAGCCTCGATACCCGTCCAATGCCTTAAACTTCACAGTGAAAAAAAAACAACAATGGAGGAAACCTAATAGTTGTCGCAAGAGGGTGAACAAAGTCACCAAAGTGCACCAATATAGAGTAAGTGGGTAGCAGGTAGGAGTGAAAACCAGGTCAGAAGTAGTGGGTCAGGGTCAGATACCTCCGTTAGAATGAAGCAGGGCCCAGAACACCTAGAATATATGGTTTGAGCAGAGCAGAAAAACCACCCAAGCAATCCGTGACTGCCAATGTGAGTCCACCAAGCAAAACTGACATCTAGAAAAGAGATTGGAAGTAAAAAAACCTTAGTGGAATACTGAGGGCCGATCAATGACTGTTAGTTTTTCACAAGGACCACGAAGGTTACAGTTCATTGTAGATTGTTAACTGAAAACAAAGAAAATCTCGAAAAAACACCAAGTCATGTTAAAGGATTAACACAATACACCCTCCCCCATCAGGTAGACCAAAGACTCGAGAGTCGATATGAACCCCATGAGGTATTATCCGTAAACCAAATGACCATCAACACCATCCGTTTTCGAGTAACCCATGGCTGCCATGGATAAGGTTTCACCAGATCCCTCTGCCTCCACTTTGGAATCCTATATCCCTATGAATTTAGACAGAAATTATCGAGACACTTAAAAAAGACAAAATAATAATTTTTTCTCAAAGTTTCAACTTTGCCTTACATTATTACTGTTAGGTCGGCTAGGATTATATTGTGACCTCATGGACTTCGATATATATAAAGGAGGTTTTTTCATTTGAATCATCCAAGAATTGTTCACTTATGTAATGTAAGGAAGGTTTCCCCCTCGAAGTGTCTGATTTCCAAGGCGTTGATCTCTCTTTTCTTGTATTTTTTGGAACTGGTTTCATAACATTTGGTATCAAAGCTTTGGATTCTAGGGTTTTTCTGCTTCAATCAGGTCAAGCCTATGGCATTGGAAATAATATTCAGAGGTCTACTAAAGGATCGAATATAAAATCTCGGGGATCCGAAATTCCAGAGATATATCAGTTTCAATATCGAGCTCCTCAAAATCAAGCTAAGAAGGATAATAAATTATCGCTAAAGTACTATGGTCCTTACAAGGTGTTTCAAAATATTGGTACTATGGCATAAAAATTGGAGCTTCTTTCTTCTTCTCGAGTGCACCCAATTTTCCATGTTTCATGCTTAAATAAGGTTATAGGCGACAAAATTCCAGTTCAAAAAATATTTATAGAACTTGATGAGGAGGGAAAAATCATATCGAAACCTGAACTATTCATGGAAACAAGAAATCGACAGCTACGAAATTGAACAATTTCAGAGTATCTCTTCAAGTGGAAGAAATTACCCACTAAAGATTCCACATGGGAGGATGAGAATTTTATGCTGAAGCATCCAAAGCTACTCGAGCGTTGAGGACAACACTTTTTTGAAGGATAAGAAGAATAGTAGTGACATAAGAAGATAAGCAAGCTACTCCATCTTATTCTTATTTTTCTTGAGAGATATCTATTCTGCCTATTATGTGTCCTCAAATTCTAGCTCAACCCAATCCTAATAACAGACTGGTTCAACTAATCCGGATTGTTGAGAAGCCAAACCCCGAAACTGAATAGAAGCAATGCAATGAACTTAGGCTAAGATCAGGGCGTGTTATTTCACTTGAAGAAGATACGGCCCTGCCACAACTTGAGTCTGAAATTCCAACAGTACCTAAAAAATCAAATGTGAAAAAAACAGAGATAGAGTAGGGGAGGGACACAATTGACCAAAAAGATCCTGAAAACCTTTTTATTTCCTCTCCTCATTCCCTGAGAGATTAACACTACCTAAACCAATAGTCTCTTCAGATTTTGATCTCCTAGGGGAATTAAAAAATCTTTGCATTAAAATTCCTCTCCTACTGGCTATACAAGACATTCTTATATATGCCAAAACAATTAAAGGATTGTGCGGAAAAAAACAGGTGAGGAAAGCAAAGACTGTACCAATTGTTCATGTAGTGGGAGCACTGTCATGATTTCTCTTGGGTAAAGAAACGCCAATAAAATACAAGGATCCATGAAACACCATAGTCATAGTACAAATCTCTGGTCACTCCTTTTCAAACACATTAGTTGATTTGGGGGTGGCCATTAACATCTTAGCTATAGAGACCTGCGAGAAGTTAGGTATAACATCCTTGGAACCCACCTCTACCTTGCTAGAACTTGCTGAAAGATCTTTTATCAAACCATAAGGTATATTATAGGACATCATGGTTTTTATGGACTCATCGGAGTACCCGACATAATTTTTAGTTATTAACCCAAAAATTAGGTTAGATGGACATTCACTAATATTGGGACGACCTTGGTTAGCGACGGTCGATGCTTACATAGGCTGTTGAATAGGTAGCATGACCATTGCTAGAGGAGATGCCATAAAGAATATTTCCATATACCCAGGGGGCCAGACCAAGTCTTCCCATTGTAAACATTCACAAACAACCACATACATACTGGGAACAAAACATTCATTCACCACTGATAATATTTGAAGCACTTGAATTCAAAGATTAAACTGAAGACGATGTAGTCAATAACTTCATGAAACAACCATCTATTTCAAAAAATTCAAAGTGCCAAATGTAAAAAATAGTTCTTCATAACGAAGCACATGAGGACCCCTTAGCAGACATTGATGACCAACACATACCCTCAACTGCTGTTTGCAACAGCATGGCAATTGAAATTGAGCCAAGAAAAGTTTTAAATATCAACGACAGTCTAGATAGTAGCCAACAACAAAAGCCCATTAAAATTTTACAAAATATAAGGGAACCTTTTCTTGGGACTACCCAGACATGAAAGGTATAGATCCTCAACTATGCACACATCATATTTATACTGAAAAGGATGCTTGGCCTATTCAGCAACCTCAGCAGAGGTTAAACCCGCTTCTGAAATACATTGTAAAAGATGAATTACAAAAGCTGCTAGATGTAAACTTCATGTATCATATTTCAGACAACGAATGGGTCTCTCCTTTAGTAGTCGTTCCTAAAAATAATGGTAAGTGGCGAATCTGTGTGGATTATAGAGAATTAAATAAAGCAACACGGAAAGACCACTTACCCCTCCCTTTTATTGATCAGGTCCTTGATACATTTGCAAGAAAGCGGTTCTTCTCTTTTCTTGATGGTTTCAGTGGTTAGAATCAAATCTAGATAGCCCCTAAAGACCAAGATAAAACCTGGGGTACATTCGCCTATAGGGTATTACCGTTTGGACTATGCAATGCCCCAACAACATTTCAAAGGGCCATACTCAGCATTTTTTCTGATTTAATAAATGAAGGGCTCGAGGTTTACATGGACGACTTTAATCCATATGGATATGACTTTGATCAGGCACTACAAACACTAGAAAAGTATTGGAATGATGTATTGCTACCAGATTGTGTTTGAGAAAAGAAAAGTTTCCCATGAAGATGAACGAAGGAGTGATCCCAGGACACATCTCTGCAGCTGGAATACAGGTAGATCTGACAAAGGTAGAGGTAATTATTTTACTAGCCACACCTTGTACTCAGACAGAGTTACGTAGTTTCCTTGGATATGCAGGGTACTACCGTAGGTTTATAAATAAATTTTCACAAATTGTTGCACCCTTGTATGCATTAGCTGGAAATGTTGAATTCCATTGGTCTGACAAATGTGACACTGCTTTTTCAGATTTGAAGAAACTTGTCTCGACTGCACCAGTCTTACATGGCCCCAATTGGGAGCTGCCTTTTCAAATTTCCTTAGATACATCTGATACAGTGATAGGGGCGATTCTCGGTCAAGAAGAGGACAAGAAGCCCTATGCTATTTACTATATCAGAAAGAATCTCACTCCTGCCGAATTAAACTATACAGTGACCAAAAAAGAGTTTGATATAACTATCAAGGACCATCCAGGAAAGGATAACATAGTTGCAAATTTCCTGTCTAGAGTTCCAAAGTCAAATGACCCACTAGCGGTGGATGATAAGTTGCTTGATGAGAATTTGTTCACTGTAGCAGTGAAAATTCCATGGTACGCAGATGTAGCTAATTATTTGGCAGTAGGAAAGCTTCCAAGACAATTGAAAACAAAGGAATGGAAGCTGATTGTTACATGCAGTGCTAGATTCTCCTGAATCGGTGGATATATTTTCCATACAGGAGTCGATATGCATATACGTAGATGCATTCGAGAAGACGAGATTTATGAAATCTTAAGGGCCTATCATGATGAACCATGTGGCGGCCATTTTTCATATCGCAGGACGGGGCACAAAGTATTACAAATGGGCTACTATTGGCCTACAATTTTTAAATATGCCAAGAAATAAGTACAAGCCTGCAATAGTTGTCAAAGAATTTGCCGCCCTGGCCAATTTGACAAGATGACATTGCAGCCACAGTTGGTAGTAGAACCTTTATAATGTTGGGCACTGGACTTTGTTGGGCCATTCAACCCGCCATCGAATCATAAGACCTACATACTGGTTACCACAGATTACATGATGAAGTGGGTAGAAACAATGGCTTTGTTGAGAGCTACAGAAGAATCTATGATCAATTTTCTTTTTGAGCTATTTGTGCGGTATGGATTACCTAGGGAAGTGATAACTGATGGAGGGGCACAATTTGTGGGAAATAAAGTCACGACCACTCTAAAGAACCACCATTTCACCCATAGAGTCACCTCTCCCTACCACTTGCAGGCGAACGGGCAGGTCAAAAGCACCAATAAAGTCCTCGAGGCAATTCTCACTAAAACAGTCTCAACACATCGCCGAGATTAGGCTACTAGACTGCTAGAGGCCTTGGGGGATTATCGCACAACGTGAAGAAACACCATCAAATATTCTTCGTACCATCTGGTATTTGGAAAGGAACCAATTTTTCCTATTGAATTTGAAATAAAGACTCTGAGAACAGCCTAGGAAGTGCGACTGGATTTGACAGAGGCCCAAGTTAGAAGACTCCAACAAATAAATGAATTGGATGAAGCATGGCTACTTTCTCTACAACGCATTACAATTATTCAACAATAATGAGATAAGTGGCATGACAACCTCATCAAAATGAAGACATTCCAGAAAGGAGATTGGGCACTCCTCTATGACTCCAGATTCCAAGACTTCCCAAGTAAGTTACAAACAAGGTGGCTCGGGCCATACGAAATCCAAGAAGTGCACAACAATGGTACCATTACCTTGACCACCATAGATGGATCTGGCTCTACCTTTCGATTCAATGGACACCGGGTGCGTCTCTATCATAAACCACTTACGAAAGAGTCTTTCTGCAAGCAGGTGCGTGACGACCCCAACATCCAAATTTTAGCTGCAGGGGATGTTGGCCCGACAGCTTTAAGTTCATAAAAAATTGTTATTTCCTATTGTAAATATTGTATATATGTTTCCTGCAATTTATATTTCTTCTCATTGTTTTACATAAGAATTCCATCTCTTTTTCATTGTTTTGATGCTCACAACTGCATTCTTTTTCTTTTGTGTGTTTTGTTGTTCAATCGAATTGAACAGTTGTTGTTCAATCAATTTGAACAACTGCTGTTCAATTCAAATGAATGACTTTTTTTGTTGCTGTACTGTTATTTTACTTTTGCTCTTCAAAACCATTAAACATTTTTTGTTCAATGGAATTGAACAGTTGATGTTCAATCGAATTGAACAGCTATCGTTCAATTCAAATGAACGTCTGTTATTTTTTGCGTGATTTTAATTTTGTTGTTCAAAACCATTGAATAGTTGATGTTCAATTGCATTGAACAACTGTCATGCAATTGAACGACTGATTTCTTTTCTAGCATGATTTTTTTTCTTTTCTTTCACTTTTTTCTTTTAAAATAGAATATATATATATATATATATATATATATATATATATATATATATTGTCCTTTGACAATTTATTTTTGAATATCCACTCTTCCTTTACACATCCTCGCCATAAAAACCATTTTAAGAAAAGGAATTAGCACCTGAAGAGGAGAAAATAAATGATATTACTAATATTATGATCTTTTGAAATTTTGATGGAAATCTCTACTTCAGAAGCTGACATGATTTATCTATATAATGAAGGGCTGGATATCTCCTGTTCAGACATATTATTACACAATTCATTTCCGTAGTCTTATGCTGGTATATCTTTTTACACTCTCAAGTGTTAATTCTCTTTGGCATGAGGATATAGGAATAAGATTATTAATTGTACTGGAATTATTTTTACTTCTTACACCATCCCTAACTCTTAAGGAGTTAATGAGCCTCCCTCCATTTATAAAATAATAATAATAATAATATTATGTCTATGTGCAATTTTTTTTTAAGAAGAGAGAATAGGGGCTCTCATCACGAGCCAACCTACCATGATCATGAGCGTTTAACATGTTACATTCCCACAATGGCCAACACACCACGGTAGTGACCTTCTCGACAGCTAAAACTTCTTGAAGGATAAGAGGTCTCATCACGAGCCGACCTGATCACTCTGTTAAAATCCTCGTGAATGGCACTATTACTATCTGGCCACCACACCAGCATAGTGGTCTCTCCATAAAACAAGAAAAAATTCTACTTTTAAATAGAGGATTCTGGCTCATTTTTGGGTTAAAATATCAATCCTGTCGAGGCTATGGACGTCGGCTGGCAGCAGTGGCTCTGCTTGTGGTATCGAAGTATTTTTATAACAATAACCAATTAGTTTAATTTGCCTTATTTCCTATTGATCCATTCCTGAAGATAAATGCACTACTTGAATAAGTGTTATCACTACCTACTCACACAATTAACCATGAGTGAATTATATATTCATGCTGAATTAAGCGATGAAAACATCAATCATAATTTGTCACCTGTCATGCTTCCGTCATACTATGCTGTCAAAATAAGACATCTTTTTGATAATAATTGCTACTCCACTTTTCTCCCCTTCTTTGGTCATTTCCACCTGATGTACATTTGTGATGATTACGAACTCCTGATCTTTACTTCATGTGCATTCATGATTGTTACCACCTTTCCTCTTTTCTTGAGCTTTGAGGCCGTGGACGCCTTTCTCTCATTGGAGGGGGTATGAATATTTATAATGACTAAGCATGCGAATTAACCATGCGACTCCCTTCGGATATGTTGATTGGATGAAAGAATCACTGCATTTGCGTCATGAAGTCACATTTTTAATAATATATTTTATAGAAGCCGCATGCAGTGTTTATGTTGTTTTAACTAATAGAGTTGAAAGAAACACATGCATAAGGGTGAAGAAACCAGTTCTGAAAACACAATAGCCATGGTTGGAAATTCTCTCTGCAATGAACCCAAAAATTTTCAAGCCTCAGAATCAGCTCGCACCATTCTCTAGCAAGATGGCTGGATTCCATATCTTAACAGACTACAAGGGTTTAATACAGAGACATTAGTTGAATTCTTGCAAAACCAGCAGGAAGGACATACCATAGTCAAAGGAAGAATCTTACCAGTCTTCGAAGAAATCATCGCTGAGGTCTCCGAACTTCCAATAGAAGGAAAAAGATAGAATAATAAACATGTCCTTATATAAGAAGCAATTTCAATGTACCAGGACCCAGGTGAGTCACTCGAATGAAAAAGGAAAGGCATTAATCCTGTGTCCTTGCTACAGCCTTGGCAAGAATTGGTAGTATTCATTCAAAAATATATCACATGCGACATACGCCAGGATGTGGTAAAGTCCCTTCAAATTAAACTATTAGCTATTCTCAAGCAAAAAATTTCAGTTAATTTTCCCTTTTTCCGAAATTCTGCATTGCATGATACTATTGTTCAGATTAGAAGAGCTAAAAACCCTCAAGTAGTTGTCAGTCACCATTGCTTGATTAAATTGATTATCATTCATGAGTTAAACAAACATCAGTTAACATGGGACAAATTTGTTAATCCTACCCTACTTGCCCCTGAAGAAAACCCTGACAAAGCAGAAATTGAACTCACTAGAATAGCCATACCTAGGAGAGCAAGAGGGAAGAGAACCCATGTTTCGACCGCAGAACCAGGAAAACAGAGACGATATGAAAGAGTACAACTACGAAAAAACACCCTTGTATTTCCAGATGAGGCCGGACTATCCCATACACTGCCTCTGAGCCCTCAAAATATGTCTTTACAAGACTACGAGGAAGAAATGGCTCAAGTAATAGAGCAAATGAGAACATCTTGTGAAATTGGGAACCCATCTGAACAGTCCGAGGAACAGAGGGACCATTTGAACTAGTTTTCTTTTGCTAAAAGCTCTGGCTGCCATACTGAAATCCTACCTCCCCATGATGAATTGCAGGATTTGAGGGTTTTATCTCCCTCTGATAATGAATGGGTGAGTAGGGAAGACCAGATAGAGAGAATATCTGAGTTTGGAAACCAGTCAGGGGATACTATTCTATTAGAACGGGACATAAGTATTGAGACAAATCCCCTGACGCCTGAGCAAAATATTATTCCACCTAGTCAGGACATTAATGCTAAAATAACCTCTTGGATGCCTGAAGAAAACATCATTTCTGATAACCTTAGAAGTGGCACAATCATTCTTGAACTCGAAGCCACTGCTACTCCTTCTCCTGCCAAAACCCTGCCAAAAGAAAAATCAACTGAGATTAAGTGAAGAAAAATGAATAGGAAATGCAGGAAATTGAGAAAAACGGTAAAATAGTTAAGGAATGATTGGAAGAAGTAGACAAGGCTTGGAAGCCTAAGAAGGAATTAGATACCATGGGAACCCAAATAGATTTTGTTAGCCAAATGAAAGATACTGCTGAAGTTTCTGTACAGACTGATTTAATAGATACTGCTGAAGCCTCTGTACAAATAGATTTGATACACACTACTGAAGTCTCTGTGTAGATTGATTTAATACTTACAGAAGACAAGGAGACTCAAACATAGGTAACACCTTCTTACACTTCTTTGATAGAAAATATACCAATCAAAAGCTTCACAATGAATTAATTCAAGTTCAGCATGAATTGGCCCAATATAAGAAGGAAGTAGTACCTTTACAGGAAAATCAAGCACTACTAAAACGATTCAAAGACCTTTCTACAACTGAAGACGAAACCATTGCCCAACTTAGGGAAGAAAGTGAAAAAGTGAAGAAGGCACATGATCAACTGGAACAGGTTAAGAAACAAACCAATGTTGTTTGTTCTCTTTACTCAGATGTATTGACTTGTAGGGCACCAACCACTAATTATGCCTTATTCTTAGTGGAAAGATATCTGTTGCTAAAAATAAAAGCTGTCAGAGCAGGGAAACCCACTACCTTCAAAACCATTGAAGAGTTTGTCCAATGTTGTAGCGATCAGGATGAACAAACCCAACACCTTTTGTGCGAATTGTATTTGCACAATTTCTTTCTAGAAGAGGATAGAGACAAGTAACCCCAGTCCCTTCATAAGGGATGTTCAATTCCAAGATTTTCTATCCTTTGCCAAAAATCAGACTAGATGGGCTAAGCCTACAATATATTTCAGAAAAGAGAACATGGTTTAGATCTATGGGTTAGAGGGGAACCTACCAAACCCCTATATTTGTTTACTCAACATAAGAAGTTTATGCAACATCAATGAGTGATAGCCAAATTGGGACCTATTCACAAGGATATTGTGCAGAATGGATGGGCATACTTCCAGGATATTCAGGAAGAAGCATTATCAGCGGTGAAACAAATATGCAAGCCTCTACAAATAATTTTAAGAACAAAGAACCATTTGGGTATAGGAAATTTAAAGTTGCCGCTTCCCGTTTTCTTCTGTACAGTAACATAATTTTGAACATGGGTCTTACATGGATAGGGTGAAGATAAAGATGCCCCATCATACGGTACCTTCCTAAAGACTATCATCATGATTATGAGTTACCAGAGGGGCACACAAACTCAACATTTTCAAAGGTAAAATGGAAACATGGTTTTAGACTTTACAAGGAAGAAGTATATGCTGCATATTCTTTAACCCAACTACACCTCAATTGTTAGGTCCCTATATTACTAGTGTAGTCCCTTATTATGTATAGTCCCCCTTATTGTTATTGTTGTACCCCTGTAACCCCCATATTGCTGTTATTGTGCCCTTACAATATTATTGTTAGGTCGGCTAGGATTACATTGTGGCCCCACTAGGATTACATTGTGGCCCCATGGACTCCTATATATAGAAGGGAGTTTTTGTCATTTGTATCATCCAAGAATTGTTCATTTATGTAGTGTATTGGAGGTTTCCCCCTCGAAGTGGCTTATTTCTAAGGCGTTGATATCTCTTTTCTTCTATTTTTGGAGCTGATTTCACAACATTTGGTATCAGAGCTTTGGATTCTAGGGTTTCGCTGCTCCAAACAGGGCATCGTGGAATTTTTGATATAACGTTTTTTCTACGAAGGTTCAGAAGATGAAATTTTTAGAGTGCGAAGCCAAAATCCTGAGGAACATTGTCGAAAAATTTCAGAGCTTGGTTCACAATATTTTTGGTGATATGATTTGTGAAAGTTAGGTCTTTTTGCAGGCTCCTGAATTTCACTTAAAAAGGTCATTGCGAAATTTTCGCTATAAATTTTTGTCTACGAAGGTTCAGAAGCTGAAATTTTTAGAGCACAAAGCTGAAATCCTGAGGAAAAACGTCACAAAATTTCAGATCTTGGTTCACAACAATGTTGGAGATATGATCTGTGGAAGTTAGGTCTTTTTCAGGCTCCCGAATTTCATCTCAAAGAGGTGATTGTGAGAAAAGATTCATAACTCTCTCTCTGAGCATCAGATTGGAATTCTGTAAAAAGTGACTGGAAGTACACAGACTTTAGTTTCCTTTCTATCAATTTCAGAGCCGAAGGAGGAAGCAGTGATACGTGGCAAGTTGTACAAGTTCACTCTACTGAACCAGTCCATAATTAGGTCATCGTAGGAGATTGGGCACAACTTTGTCTTCAAGAATCCAAATCAGGTCAGACCTATGGCATTAAAAAGAGAATTCAGAGGGCTACTACAGTGCCAAATTTTAGATATTGAAGATCTGAAATCACATAGATAATTTAGTTTCAATATCGAGCTCCTCAAAAGCAAGAAAAATGTGTGTATTTGTTTTTTCGAATTGCATAAGTCTTGTGTGAAAAATCAGTTTGAAGTGATTCCAAGGGAATATTGAAGCATATATATCAATATTGGGTTATAAAATGCCACCTAAAAATAATTCCATACCAATTAAGCCCTCAGAAAGTTATACTATGACGTATGAAGATGAAGAATTGCAGTATGAGATATAAAAATTACGGTACCAAGTGCAACAAATTTCGATCTTACGAAGAGCAACCGAAGATGACATAGTTGGTTTAAAAGCAGGAATGGAGGCTAAGTTGGATGGTTTGAGGGATCAAATAAAATCTAATATGGATGATAAAGCAGTGGAAGATCATATCGAGCATCAACAACAAGTTCTCCAACTCTCAAAGGATAACCTAACTTTGGTGCAGAATCAAATGAAACAATAGGAAGATCAACATCACATCGAAAGAAGTTCTGAAGCAGTCACAGAAACAAGAACTCAACAAGTACGATCAATTTCAGAGTATCTCAACAAGTGGAAGAAATTTCCTGTAGAAGAGTGCACATGGGAGGATGAGAATTTTATATAGAAGCATCAAGAAATAATCAAGCGTTGAGGACAACACTTGTTTGAAGGAAAGTCTTGTTATTTTTTTTATTTTTTATTTTTTATTTTTTTATTTTATTTTATTTTATTATTATTTTATTATTTTATTTTTATTATTTTATTTTTATTTTTATTTTTTTATTTTTATTTTTTTATTTTTATTTTATTTATTTATTTTTATTTTTATTTTATTTTAAATGTCTTTATTGATAGGGAATCAAAACAGTCAAACTGCTGACCAGAATGACCAAATAGTAGTAGCCAAGAAGAGCAACGGAATTGTATCGACTCCTATGAATCAACGAAATATGTAGAGGCACGCCTATTCTTGGAGTATTCAGTTGATAGCCACAAAGCAACATGATCTCCTGATCCTGAGGATCTGCTACTTTGTTTTATTTCTCCTTTAAGCTATAAAAGGTTGTAGGTGAAAGAGACGGGGGAGACAGTTCATGTATTATAATTTTTTTATAATAAATGTATTTGGACAAAATTGTCGAGTTCGTGCTAATGTATTTCTCTATTTATTAATGAAGAAATTGGCATTTTCAGTAGAAACAACTTCTGAATATTTCTTGGCAGCCTTTAACAGCCACCTTTTTTACTCAACACATCCTCCTTGAGGTTACTCCATGAGAACCTCTCATCAATGACCCAGTAGAATCCATAAGATTATGAATATGTTGTAGGTAGAAACTTATCTTTGAGCTGTGAGATTCTCATCAAGAAGGCTTCATCCTGATAATGGAAAATTCTATCCATCATAAGATGTCTACCAAATATCATTTTTCCCTCCAATGCTTCATGAGTTAAGCGGTCATCAGAATTCTCCAAGAATAGTTGGGCCCCCAACTCATCACTATTCCCCAGTGACAACGTTGCTGATCTCCATGATGGTGCATCTGCGGTCTCATGACCATGCACAATGTTGAACTCATAGCTCGACATTGTACCGATTAGGACTATGCTCATCCTATCTTCCAAAACTACACACTTCAACACAAAGTGTTGTGTGTAGCTCAACACTGAACAACTAGGATGGCTATACATCTCCTCCTTGAGAAAGTCAAGGGTCCTCTGCGCAGTGATAGTTTGCTGCTCCAAATCAGCAAGGTGCTCTAACCCTTGGTTATGCAATTTCCATGATGGCATGACCCCACAAATCTCAAACTGAGGTGTTGAAATAATATGGGATGGAAATGTTTGCAAACCTTGGATAAACTGATACTTGGTAACTTCTTGTAAGGCTACAAGAGTTCCTCCAATCGGTGCAATGGCTTCTCTAACTGCTGGTTATGGTGATGGTTGCTCCTCTACTGCTGCACCAGCGTTGGTATCTGCCTCTTCTTCCTCATGCATATCCTGAATCATGCATGGGACTCCCAATTTCAAGAGCTCAAGACCATCTTGCAAAGATGCAAGTGTTATTTCTCCTGATGCAACTACTTCTGTAGCTGGTGGTGGTGGTAGTTTCTCATCTTCCGGAGTGATATTGTTGACATCTTCCATTTCTCCTCATGTGCTTTCTCATCAATGTTGGGAAATGTCTCAATGGGAATTACCTCCGGTTTTATTCTATCAAACTTCTTAATCATCCTTTGAGTGAAGTTAGCATAAGTAGTCAATCTTGCATGTTTTATATGGCTGAACCACCAATCCTTTGCTTCACCCTCAAGGTGCAATGCTGCAATCTCAATAGTCTTTATTTCCTCTACTAGGTGTAGCTGGAAGAAATGATCTAACTCCTTCATCTAAGCTTTTACTGTGCTTGCGGATGATCCATTGAATGTAGGCGAGAAGAATATATGCCTTCTTCTTCTATTGCTGCTGCGGGATGTCCAATTTTCTTTGATTTGGATAAACTATTGGAGAGTTAGATTCTCCTTGAATGCACTTGATTGAGATTTGTACTCTACAAGATAATTAATCAGCGTCTAATTCTTTAAGTATCCTCCATATCTATGCCCTTCATCTCCTTCTGCAAATAAAGTGGACAAAATAGAGTGTTGTGGAGCTCTTTGAATGACCAGTTTTTTATGCTGTTGATAGGAAGTGCCTGGAACTTCCTCATTTTGAAACCCTCTTGATGTTTCTCTTTTCCTTCCCCTTCTCATTTCTTTAATCGTTGTGGAGAGATCCTACATAGATATGAAGAGAAGTGTGGAAAAAGTTACCCCCTCTGTCATTGTAGATCTATACTTTCTGCTTCTTCTTCTGTTGTCATGAAATGCATTTCCCACAAGATGAGCCAAAGATCATGCTCTGATACCACTGTAATATTCTAAAATAGAATAAACAAAAATATAGAGCACCTACAACATTCCAAATAAAGAAAACAGGAATATAGCTAAAATATGGAAAATGCCGAAAATATGCCGCAACTGAAAATTACATCAAGACATTATAACTGTGAGCAGAAAAAATTGAGTCATATCATTATAAAAATAAATAAATATAAAGTACATAGTGCTCCAAATAATATGCACTTAAGCCAACAAGAAGTGGTTGAAATACACTAATGAAAACTAGCACTGGAAATGTTGTCCTGCTACTGTTGCTCCTGGAAACTACTGCTACTATGAAGAAGAATAATGTGTAGGATACTGCTGGAGTGCACCAAAAGATCTAATATTTTAACCACAGACTCTACTCAAAAAACCCAGAAACACCCATAAATGGTTTGGCCATATTTTAAATTTGTATTTTCGGCTCTTTTTGGGTTGCCACTGCACCCCTACTAGTTGACTTACACACTCCTCCTGGGTAACTGTTGAGATGGGGCTGAGCTAATGATATAACTATTGAAATAGCACCCAATCAGCTCAATACATGAAGGGCTAGCCCCTTCTCTATATTCTCAAGCTAGAAACTTGAGATCTAGCTCCTCCTTCCTCAACTCAAGTTGAAACTGCAAACTGCACAACTGCTAGAATGGATTGCGCTGTCAAGGAGGCTGAAGTTATATCCTATTGCTAGATGATCAAATATAGATCATAGCTAATGGAAATTATCTCTCCAATGTGAGGGAAATACCCTTCACAGGATTCCAAGCTGAAATACTTGGAACTTCCTTCCTCCCTTAAATCTGCCTGACTGAACTGCGCAATTCCTGAAGGAACTGCTGCTACATGGAGGTGTAATATGATGGCCTGATGCCAGATATCACAATGCTTCTCCTGGTAGACTGAAATGGAAGCACAATGTGAAAGTATGAATCCTCCATTGGTTTCCTAGCATAAATGCTAGAAACTACCTTCCTCCTCTCAAACCCTAAGACAGGAATGCGTAATTCCTGAAGTTGAATATGTAGAAGAGAGGGGCTGAATGTGGCACCAATGTTGGATGATGAATAGCTGCTCAAAATAACCTTCACAGAGTAGGCACTTGAAGTACCCCGTGGGTAAGGGTGGGATTCTCGCTCGAGAACACCCGTGTGCTAAACAACACATCAGACTTATCTAAACAGTTGAAGCGTGCAAAGAAATATCAAATGACAAAACAATATAAAATTCTAGACTGCTTTGCTTTGTTGCCCTCATCCTCTTATATGGTTGTGAGCCTTCCCTATCCTTGGCCCACCTGATAACTGCGCTGCACATGTGGCCACTAGTATCCATGAAGAATGCATTTTCTCTCCATGATCTCCATGATCTCTGTAATTAATTTCCACTCCCTCCCTCATGTGTGCATTTAATGCACCACTTCCTCCATCACTTCATCATTAATGGTCTATGCTATTACTTTTATTCCTCCACTATCTCCATCATCTTCCTCATTATCTCTCCATAATCTCCACTCTTCCTTCATTAATGAGTTGCTCCACTACTCCATGATGCAGATCTACTATCTACTAACCCACATTCACACAAAAAAAGGTGGATTTTATTCATCTATGGGGCTTATGGGTCCCTCCACCCTTTTATTTACTTAATTAGTTGAGAAAAGTAAGAACTCTAATATTCCAATTAACTGATGGAAAATTGGGAATATTACAGAGGGATATGGCCCTGAGAGAGGGGAAGTTGTTTTTGAGTCTATATGTATGGATTTTTCAGTCATTTAAATGGTTGAACATCAAAGGGTGAAACTCTTGTAGCTTGTACTTATCTTTTTATACAGGAAATCAAAGGACTAGTTGCAGCTATTATTTAGAAATTATCGTGTTGTGAGTTGTGATATTGTTTTTTATCTATTATAGTTTAATATTAATGATGTACTTGTCTTCTTACCATATCTACCTTCTTCAGTGATTTTCCTAAGAGACTTATTAGCGGAATTCTTTCATGAAATATTTGTTTTGTGGGGAATGTCATTTTGTGTAATCTTATTTCTTGATTAATGAATTCATGGTGCAGATGCTCATTATGATCTCTTTCTATTTCAAATCCTACACTACACGGAAGGTCATTACCATCAACCATCATGCACTATGAACCCCAACCAATGTCTAACCTAGAAAATATACTTCGCCCCATAGGGGTAAGTCAAGATTTTTGTCATACATTCAAATTGGGTCTAAGACCTTTGGTTTAGTAGATAGGTTCAACTCAAGTGTGTATGTTAATTTCATTTGAGGCGATACCATCTACCACCTGATCTATGTCAAGATCATCCTATATGTGTAACAAACAACCTTTTGCTAAGGAGAGGGACCCACCTCCTACCTTGGTTGACTCAATGCATCCTTGGATAAATATTCGATGTCCTACCTTAGCTGACTCTTAAGATAATATTCAATAATATATTCCCTAGGATCCTCTCAGAGCCAATTATACATATGATTGTGCACATATTTGTTACATTTTTACATCTACTAGGGTTATTTTCCATAGTATCCACTCGTTTCCCTCAGATATCAACATCTACCCTCTATCCTTGGTGTTGTACAAATCAGCCCCCCCCCCATTTGGATTTTGGACATAGTCTCTTTTCCTCTTTCACCGCTGCCCCTCCCAGCATCAGAAATACATTTAAAAAGGGCTAAAGTCCACTTTTTAAAGATTATATAAGGTCTAGCCCCCTTCGCCTCCCAGCTCCGCGCCTTCCTTTTTACATATAACTAAGAACTGCCCCATTAAGTGTTTATCGCAAATCTCAAAATCGCGTCATCGCAAAAGCGCAGTTTCTCTCGCGCATTATCCCCCATCATCGCATTTTTCACTTTTGCGATATGCGCTCACCACGCCCATCGCATAGCGCAGGCGCGAAATTTTGGCTATTCCATTCTTCTTTTATCGCATTTTCCCCTCTTGCGATCCTGCGACACGCGCTCCGGGTCCCACCTTTAAAGCCTTCATTCCGCTGTCTTGTCGCGTCCTTTCTTTGTAACTCCTCCAAGGGTTAGTCTTCTGAGTTTCCACGCCATCAGCACCCGCCCTCCACTCTTCGTTGTATGCCTACATGTCACGCGCGGTTTCTCCGTTGTTCACATACTCTGGTCATGTGTCACACCTTTGCGTTTTCATTTAAAGTCTCCTCCCTGCGTCGTTATATCATCCGCTCATATCTTTGCCATCACCTCCATCAGTCTCACTGTTTCCACCTTCTGTGTCATCAGTTTTATTCAATAAGTTTTGGTTTTTGCAAGAACTTGCGGTGGGAACAAAATTAGTGGAAAAGATCCAGAAGTCACTATGATGTGACCTCCATTAAAGAAAGGTACTTCGATCCATGGAACTCTCCAGAGAGAAAATTAAAAGGAACGCATTTGGACAGTCGAAAACATTAATGCATCAACAGAGTATTTATGAAGAAGCAATGAATTCAGGGTCCAGCTCGAAAGAGGTTCCGAATTTGAATTCAAAATCTGAAGATCGAAAGTACCATGTACAGGAGCAGGCGCCCCAAGGTTTTATTGCCGCAGGTCTCCCTCCTCCAGAAAAAGGCCGAGCGTTCTCATATTTTATTATTTATATCTTGTGTATAGATAGATTCCAGCATTCATTCCAGAAATAAATTGTAAAGTACAAACATTTATATTCAGTCGTTTCATAGTGTGGGCGCGAACATTTTCCGCCATTTGATTCAAAATAAGTTATTAAATGCTTTCTATCTACCGCCTCCTCTAGAATTCTCTATCTCTTCTATAAAATCTAAAAAGAAAGACATTGTAAGGGTTCCAGATTTCTGTCAGCAAATGGTGCAGCGAGAAGACTTCTGTATTCGTCTTGTAATATTTCTGTATGAAGTTTCAGAGCCCGTAGGGTCTCAGTGAGGAGGGGTTATAACTGTATTGAGGATTCTGGTCTTTGGTATCTCACAGTATGTAACTTTTCTCATGTGTTAATACATTATCTCTTTTCATGCAAATTATCTTCTTGTATCATGTTCTAGAATGCGAGTGGCTCACTAGTTTGCAGTAAGGATTCATCTTAAGTGGTGCCCTTTCTGGAATTAGTCAAGCGCTTTAAATAGGCCTAGAAGTGATATGTTGTTCCATGTTCACTCTTTCATATTTTCTGCTATATTAGTGGCTTAAGGATTCGTAAATCGGTGCGCCCTTCTGCCAGTAATATCTTCTTATGTTTCCTCACTGCACTCACTTCCTGATATTTGATTTCTGTGATATATTATTTGAATCTGCCCTCTTTACAGTAAGCGGTCTCTTAACTGTCTGATGCATTCATGCTGAAGTGTTACATGATGTTTTTACATTATTCTAATCTTTGTATCGGTTTCTGAGAGAGAATGGTCCCATTCAAAATCCAATTTCCTTGTTTTTAACAAGAGATAGTAGAGAGGCATTTGGACTGACAACCCAAGCTATATTACGTGTCTCCCTGCTATATAAGATGTCCTAGGCACTGGTCTATGGAAACTCTAGGCTGTCTCTAGGGGGGTGACAAAATCATCCACAACATCTTTCTGGCGCCGTTGCCGGGGATCGAATTCAAGAATATCAGTTTCCCTGGGTCTCGACAAAGTTATTTTCACTCTCTAATCAGGTGAGCATAGAGAGTTGAAGAGTTGCATATCTCTCACCTTGGCGACTCCACTGGTTCTTATTCGATAAATTTTTATTGGTAGTCCTAGCTCCTCGTAGGCCGCATTTGAGGTCAGATACAGCCCAACTGAAAACACCTTACGTGTCTGACCCAGAGAAAATCATTCGTAAAGGAGTCTGGAAGGAGAGGAAGTCAGCCCGTGCTGAAAATTTCGAGTGTTCTGTTGAAAATTATCCACCCTCTTCTTCTCAAGAAGTTAGAACAGAAAATCCCGAGTTTTGTTTAGAGACTCCACGTAGAGGAAGCGCCTGGATTGAAGGAGAATCTCCTCCTCTCCAGGCCGAAGAAATTAAAGAGGTCACAGAAGTAGCTGCTGTTAACCGTGAATTATTCCCATCTACGCCTCAGGCTTCTGTGCAATATATTCCCATTGTTATTCATACTCCGCTTCCTCCTACTCCTCTCCCTTCATCTGTTTCCCAGACTGTTGTACAACCCCCACCTCCTCCAATGGCCCATGTTCCTGCTTTCCTATTGAACAAATATACGCCCCTGGCCTTACCTCAAGCACTGAATGATATGCCACAGGATTATCTGAAAATTCTGCCGAGATTTAATGGAGAAAATGAGATTGATGCGCAGAGACATCTCGAGACCTTCTGCTCTTTCGCGGAGAACTTGAATGTTGAACATTTGGATGTGGTCTTGAGGTTGTTTTTGCAGTCTTTAGAAGGTGAAGCCAGAAAATGGTTTAAGACATTGGCAAACCGTTCAATAACCACTTGGGATGTCATGGAGAATACTTTTCTTAGGAAGTGGGGAGAGAAGAAAGACCATGGTCAATGTCTCACTGAATTTAATACTATGAAGAAGAAACAGAATGAAGGAGTGGCAGAATTCATCAAAAGATTCAACAAGTTATATCTGAGCCTGCCTCCCGAGATGAAGCCTCATGAAGCTGCTGCCAAGATAATTTTCATCACAGCCTTTGACTGTGATTTTGGTTTTGCATTGAGAGAAAGAAAACCTGCCAATTTAGATGATGCGCAAGCAGACGCTCTGGAATTAGAAGCGAACTTTGCCTCCACTGGGAAACTGAAAGGGAAAATTGAACAAGATACCAGGAGGAAGGGCAAAGAAGAGATTTATGTTTTCAATCAGGAAAAAGATTCAGAAAAATTGGATGAAATAAGTAAAATGGTAAAGAAGATGGTTAAGATGGAACTGGAGATGAAGAATGCAGCTCCCAAGAACTGTTATAATGCTCCAAACAGAGGATACAATCCCCAGTATAGAAGGCCACCATTGCAGATCTTGCCCAGAGAAGCAAAGGAATCATCGGACCAGGTGCCTCATCCCTTGTACCTGGAAGGGCCAGCAAATGACCCCACTGGAGACACAGCTTATGGATTATAAAGTTCAAATATGGCTCTTTCAAATAACGATGATATGGAGTGCCCGTTGCATGATGAAGAGGAGGAAGCAGAGATCGATCATTACTGTAAGCAGTTTGCTGATTTCATGGAAGCCCAATTCAACGTCAAATATGATCTCAGATCCTCGAGGAAGATGACCAGAACTCAGGAACAAGAGGAAGAACCACCTCAGGAAGAAGCATCTGCTCAGAAGGAATCAACAACAAAGAAGAGCGCGGAGAAAGGTAAGAGTCCTCTAAATACTTCCTTGCAGTCTAATATTCAGATTCCTTCTTCCTCAAAAATAGTCAATCCTCCTAATACCGAGCCAATATCAAAAGAGATTAGGTCTTCAGTTGAAAATAAGGAGTCAAAAGAAGTAGTTATGGAAAAGCCCACATCGGCTTTCAATTTGCAAAAAGAACTTGAAAAGATTAAGATTCCTGTCCCATTGACTGAGTTATTAAAACAGCCTGTATATCAGTCCCAAGTTACTTCTTTTATACTTCCTCCCGAAATACCAATCGTGCCTGATAGTTTAAATCTTCAAGAAGAAAGACCCATGGTAGTCTTTGGCCCACACGTCGAGGAGATAGATCCTTCTACTCCTCCCTTTTATGTATCCCTAGTCGTACATGACCTGCTATTACATAATTGCATGTTAGATTCTGGGGCTTCCCATAATCTTATGCCCTTATTTGTCATGGAGCAACTAGGACTGCAGATTACAAGGCCATATAAGGATTTATATTCATTTGATTCTAAAAGGGTTAAATGTTTGGGAATGATAAAAGATTTAGTGGTCAATTTAGCTCAAATCCCAACAAAAAGTGTGGTCATGGACATTGTGGTTGCTGATATCCCAGCCCGCTTTGGCATGCTGTTGTCAAGGTCTTGGGGTACAAAGATTGGGGGATCAATTAAATTGGATTTAACATATGCTACTGTCCCAGTTTTTGGAGGGCAAGAGAGGAGGTTGTACAAAGAGACTAGATTTGTTAAAATGGTAACTAAGGCTGACTGCTCAGATAATTCTCCAGTTTATAACAAGGAGGGAGACTTTTCATGTTTAATGTTAGAAGTAAATCAGAATTATGCTCGTGAACCCCTTTTTGGCCAAACTCAAGCTGAGCAGCCTAGAGGAAGTCAGGAATCAGAAATATGGACTTTTCATTTCGATGGGGCAAATTCCAGGGAAGGTAATGGAGCTGGAGTATTGTTGATTTCTCCTACAGGGAAGTGGGTACCACTATCCTTTAAACTGGAATATGAAGCTACAAACAATGTAGCTGAATATGAGGCACTATTACTGGGGCTGCAAATAGCTAGGAACATGGGCATCCAATGCCTGAAGGTGTTTGGAGACTCTGAACTGGTGGTCAGACAGATTAAGAATAAATGTCAAACTAAGCATCCACGGCTCAGAGCATACAGAAATGAAGTATGGGACATGATAGAAAACTTCTTCTCAGCATTCAACATACAGTTCATGCCCCGGGAGCAAAACATAATAGCAGATTCTCTTGCTGTAGCTGCCAGTACTTTCCGTCCTCCTGAGAACCCTCTTTTAAGATATGAAGTGGAGGTACGGTATAGACCATCCATTCCAGACAATATTAAGCATTGGCAGGTTTTCGAAGATGACGAACAGATGAAAAGATTTATGGAGACTGTGGGAGAATTCTCCAATATGGAGATTGATGATAACAAAGAGGAAGAAGTTGAAAATATTTCAGAAAATAAATGGGAAGAGAATATAGCAGGAAGTAGAGTGCTGCAGCTGAAGGGTAATGTGATACCTAGAGGGTTGGTACCTCTAGAAAGGTTATTTAATAAAGACGATGTTCCAATGCAGCCAAACAAAGTAGTAGAAGAAGATCAAGTGGGAGATTTGAATCTGGGTACTCCTACTGATCCCAAAATGATCAAATTATCTAAGAAAGTCCCAGAAGATTATAAAGAAAAATATTTGAAGTTATTTCAATCTTATAAAGATGTTTTTGCTTGGTTCTATCAAGACCTAAAAACTTTTGATGTAAATATAATGCAACACAAGATTCCACTGAGGGAAGATGCAAAGCCATACAAGCAGAAGCTCAGACAGATTAATCCTTTTCTTCTTCCATCCATTGAAAAGGAAATTAAAAAATTGTTGAAGGCCAAGATAATCGTGCCACTAAGGTACTCAGAATGGATAGCGAACCTTGTTCCTGTTCGAAAGAAGAATGGAGAAATAAGGCTGTGTGTGGATTTCAGGAACCTGAACAGGGCGTCTCTCAAAGATAATTATCCACTACCTAAGATGGACCACATCCTGCAGAAAGTAGTGGGAGCATCCAGAATGTCAATGATGGATGGATTTTCGGGCTACAATCAAGTAGCCGTGCTCCCAGAAGACCAGAAGAAGACTGCATTTACTACACCATGGGGAACCTTTATGTATGCTAGGATGCCATTCGGATTAATTAATGCAGGAGCTACTTTTCAGAGGGCAATGGACATAGCCTTTGTCGGGGAACAGGACAAGTTCTTGGTGGTGTATCTTGATGATATCACAGTGTTCTCAAAGAATGATGATGAGCATATTGAGCATTTGAGAAGAACTTTTGAGAAATGCAGAAGGTATGGCCTTTATCTAAACCCTCAAAAATCTTTGTTTGCATTAGATGAGGGAAAACTCTTAGGGCATATTGTGACTAAAGATGGTGTGAAAATTGATCCTAAGAGAGTTGAAGTGATAAACAACATTCCTTTGCCAAGAAATAAGAAAGAAGTACAGGTGTTTTTGGGCTGAATAAATTTTTTGAGAAGATTTATTCCTAACTATGCTGAGATAGTTAGGCACATAACCAATATGTTGAAAAAGGAAAATGAAGTAAAATGGTCCCAGGAGTCTAGAGATGCATTCACAAGGATAAAACGGGCATTTGCTGAAGCTCCTGTGCTAGCAGGGCCAAATTACAAAAAGCCATTTATAATTTTCTCATTTGCTTCACCTCATACAATTGCTGGAGTGTTATTGCAGAAAAATGAAGAGGGATATGAACAACCCATAGCTTTCTTCAGTCAAGTGCTTTATGATGTTGAATTGAAATATAATATATTGGAGAAGCAGGCATATGCCCTGGTGAAGTTCCTTAAAGCCTTTAGAGTGTATGTTTTGCAATCTCATATTACTGCATATGTCCCCATAGCAGCTGTCAAAGACATTCTGGTTCAGGGAGACAACGAAGGTAGAAGGGGAAGATGGATTGCAAAAATCCAAGAGTATGATTTGGATATAAGGCCTACTAAGTTGGTGAAAGGACAAGGACTTGCCAAGATGTTATCTGAATCAAATCATCAAGCTTTGGGCATTAATCTGTCTGTGATAGCAAATGAAGAATCAGAAAAAGAAGAAGAGCCGCATGGACTAGAGATGGCTACTCAAAAGATACATGTGAAATATCTAACTAGTCCTTGGTATAAAGAAATAGTTGAATATCTGTTAACACTCAGCTGTCCCCCTGGCTGTGACAAAGTGAAATACAGAGCTGTAAGGATGAAATCTCAGAAATATGCAATTGCCAATGGACAACTCTATTGGAGAGACCCTCTAGGCATATTACTTTTATGCCTCACGGAAAATGAAGTGAAAAATGTAATGACAGAATTTCATGAGGGGATATGTGGAGGACATTACAGCTGGAAGGCTACAACTCATAAAATCTTGAAGGCTGGTTTTTACTGGCCGAAATTGTATTCAGATACTTTTGCTTGGGTCAGATCGTGTGACAAATGCCAAAGATTTGCAGAAAGACAGAAATTAGCGGCCTTGCCCTTGATCCCTATTCATGTAAATGAACCATTCCAGAAATGGGGATTAGATTTTATAGGAGAGATACATCCCCCATCAAGTGGCCAACATAAATGGATATTGACAGCCACAGACTATTTCACAAAATGGGTGGAAGCCATACTTACCAGAAATGCTACAGATGCTGTAATTATGAATTTTATAGAAGATAATATCATATCTAGGTTCGGCTGCCCTGCCAGAATCGTAACTGACAATGCACAAGCTTTCAAGTCTGCCAGGTTTGTAAAGTTCTGCCAGAGATATAACATCATCCTGACTCATTCTACAGCATACTATCCACAGGGAAACGGTCTAGCAGAGTCATCCAATAAAACCCTGGTGAGAGCCCTGAAGAAGACAATCGCTGAGAATCAGAAAAACTGGGACTCTCAATTAAAGTTTGCTCTATGGGCGAATAGGATAACCAGCAAAAGAGCAACAGGAAAATCACCCTATGAGCTGGTATATGGGTGGGTTGCTGTGTTTCCTCTACAATTAGCATTGCCGGTGGCACGTTTTATGCAGGAAAACCAGGAAGAACCAGATGAGATGATTAGAAGAATTAATCAGCTGGTAGAGTTGGAAGAAATAAGGAATCAGGTAGATCAGAGATTAATAGAATATCAGGAAAAAATGAAAAGTTCTTTGATCAACACGCAAAGAATAGGAATCTTCAAGTTCGAGACCTGGTTCTTAGATGGGATCTTCGCAGAGCCGAAAAGGGCAAGCATGCCAAATTCGACCCACTGTGGTTCGGTCCATTCAAAATAGTAAACCTAGGGAGAAATAATACTTTCATATTAGAAAACCTACAGGGAGATCTGTTGGATGCCCCCGTGAATGGACAATTCCTTAAACACTACTTTCAGTACTGACCCAGGCAGAGCAGGCCTGATTTATTTATGTATACAATTTAAGCAAAGGTGATTTCAATTTTGAAGTGTAAATAATGTAAATAAGATAATAGGTTTTGAAGTGAATACAAAGGGGTCTGAGGTCTGCGAGTTCTCGGCATGCCCGAGGACGAACATGCCATCCCCAGTTGGAGCCGATGTTGTACCAATCAGCCCCCCTCCCATTTGGATTTTGGACATAGTCTCTTTTCCTCTTTCACCGCTGCCCCTCCCAGCATCAGAAATACATTTAAAAAGGGCTAAAGTCCACTTTTTAAAGATTATATAAGGTCTAGCCCCATTCGCCTCCCAGCTCCGTGCCTTCCTTTTTACATATAACCAAGCACTGCCCCATTAAGTGTTTATCGCAAATCTCAAAATCGCGCCATCGCAAAAGCGTAGTTTCTCTCGCGCATTATCCCCCATCATCGCATTTTTCATTTTTGCGATATGCGCTCACCACACCCATCGCATAGCGCAAGCGCGAAACTTTGGTTGTTCCATTCTTCTTTTATCGCATTTTCCCCTCTTGCGATCCTGTGACACGCGCTCCAGGTCCCACCTTTAAAGCCTTCATTCCGCTGTCTTGTCGCGTCCTTTCTTCGTAACTCCTCCAAGGGTTAGTCTTCTGAGTTTCCACGCCATCAGCACCCGCCCTCCACTTTCCGTTGTATGCCTACATGTCACGCACGGTTGCTCTGTCGTTCACATACTCTGGTTATGTGTCACGCCTTTGCGTTTTCATTTAAAGTCTCCTCCCTACATCGTTATATCATCCGCTCATATCTTTGCCATCACCTCCATCAGTCTCACTGTGTCCACCTTCTGTGTCATCAGTTTTATTCAATAAGTTTTGGTTTTTGCAGGAACTTGCGGTGGGAACAAAATTAGCGGAAAATATCCAGAAGTCACTATGATGTGACCTCCATTAAAGAAAGGTACTTCGATCCATGGAACTCTCCAGAGAAAAAATTAAAAGGAACGCATTTGGACAGTCGAAAACATTAATGCAGCAACAGAGTATTTATGAAGAAGCAATGAATTCAGGGTCCAGCTCGAAAGAAAGAGAGGAGTTCCCGAATTTGGTCAAAATGCGAAGATCGAAAGTACCATGTACGGAAACAAGCGCCCCAAGGTTTTGTGCCGCAGGTCTCCTCACCTCCCGAAGAAAAAGACGACGTTCTCATATTTGTGTATATCTTGTGTATAGATAGATTCCGGCATTGTTCCCGAAATAAATTATAAAGTACAAACATTTATCAACAGGTAGCTTGTAAGTGTGGGCGCCGACATTTTCATTGATCCGCCATCTGATTCAAAATAAGTCATTAAATGTTTTCCATCTACCTCATCCTCTAGAATTCTCTATCTCTCCTATAAAGGCTAGAAGGAAAGACATTGTAAAGGTTCCAGATTTACGTATTGACAAATGGTGCGGCGAGAAGACTTCCGTATTCGTCTTGTAATATTTACGCTATGAAGTTTCAGAGCCCGTGGGGTCTCAGTGAGGAGGGGTTATGACTGTATTGAGGATTCTGGTCTTTGGTATCTCACAGTATGTAACTTCTCTCATGTGTTAATACATTATCTCATTTCATGCAAACTGTCTTCTTGTATCATGTTCTAGAATGCGAGTGGCTCACTAGTTTGCAGTAAGGATTCATCTTAAGTGGTGCCCTTTGTGGAATTAGTCAAGCACTTTAAATAGGCCTAGTCATGATATACTGTTCCATATTTACTCTTTCCATATTTTCTACTATATTAGTGGCTTAAGGATTCGTAAATTGGTGCGCCCTTGTATGCCAGCTAATATCTCCTTATGTTTCCTCATTGCACTCACTCCCTGATATCTGATTTCTGTGATATATTATTTGAATCGGCCCTCTTTACGGTAAGCGGTCTCTTAAACGCTCGATGTGTTCATCTTTGAGAAGTGTTACATGATGTTTTTATTATTCTAATCTTTGTATCGGTTCCCGAGAGAGAATGGCCCCATTAGAAATCAATTTTAATTTTTAACAAGAGATAGTAAGTGAGTTCTTGGACTGACAACCCAAACTAAAAGGGCTCCTTGCTATATTAAGATGTCCTAGGCACTGGTCTATGGCAACTCTAGACTGTCTCTAGGGGGGTGAGAAAATCATCCACAACATCTTTATGGCGCCGTTGCCGGGGAGCGAATTCAAGAATATCAGTTTCCCTGGGTCTCGACAAAGTTATTTTCACTCTCTAATCGGGTGAGCATAGAGAGTTGAAGAGTTGCATATCTCTCACCTTGGCGACTCCACTGGTCTTTATTCGATAAATTTTTATTGGTAGTCCTGGCTCCTCGTAGGCCGCATTTGAGGTCAGATACAGCCCAACTGAAAACACCTTACGTGTCTGACCCAGAGAAGATCATTCGTAAAGGAGTCTGGAAGGAGAGGAAGTTAGCCCGTGCTGAAAATTTCGAGTGTTCTGTTGAAAATTATCCGCCCTCTTCTTCTCAAGAAGTTAGAACAGAAAATCCCGAGTTTTGTTTAGAGACTCCATGTAGAGGAAGCGCCTGGATTGAAGGAGAATCTCCTCCTCCTCTCGAGGCTGAAGAAATTAAAGAGGTCACAGAAGTAGCTGATGTTAACTGTGAATTATTCCCATCTACACCTCAGGCTTCTGTGCAATATATTCCCATTGTTATTCATACTCCGCTTCCTCCTACTCCTCTCCCTTAATTTGTTGCTCAGACTATTGTACAACCCCCACCTCCCCCAATGGCCAATGTTCCTTCTTTCCTATTGAACAAATATGTGCCTCTGACCTTACCTCAAGCACTGAATGATATGCCACAGGATTATCTGAAAATTCTGCTGAGATTTAATGGAGAAAATGAGATTGATGCGCAGAGACATCTCGAGACCTTCTGCTCTTTCGCAGAGAACTTGAATGTTACACATTTGGATGTGGTCTTGAGGTTGTTTGTGCAGTCTTTAGAAGGTGAAGCCAGAAAATGGTTTAATACATTGGCAAACCGTTCAATAACCACCTGGGATGTTATGGAGAATACTTTTCTTAGGAAGTGGGGAGAGAAGAAAGACCATCGTCAATGTCTCACTGAATTTAATACTATGAAGAAGAAACAGAATGAAGGAGTGGCAGAATTCATCAAAAGATTCAACAAGTTATATCTGAGCCTGCCTCTTGAGATGAAGCCTCATGAAGCTGCTGCCAAGATAATTTTCATAGCAGCCTTTGACTGTGATTTTGGTTTTGCATTGAGAGAAAGAAAACCTGCCAATTTAGATGATGCGCAAGCAGACGCTCTGGAATTAGAAGCGAACTTTGCCTCCACTGGGAAACTGAAAGGGAAAATTGAACAAGATACCAGAAGGAAGGGCAAAGAAGAGATTTCTGTTTTCAATCAGGAAAAAGATTCAGAAAAATTGGATGAAATAAGTAAAATGGTAAAGAAGATGGTTAAGATGGAATTGGAGATGAAGAATGCAGCTCCCAAGAACTGTTATAATGCTCCAAACAGAGGATACAATCCCCAGTATAGAAGGCCACCATTGCAGATCCTTCCCAGAGAAGCAAAGGAATCACAGGACCAGGTGCCTCATCCCTTGTACCTGGAAGGGCCAGCAGATGACCCCACTGGAGACACAGCTTATGGATTAGAAAGTTCAAATATGGCTCTTTCAAATAATGATGATATGGAGTGCCCGTTGCATGATGAAGAAGAGGAAGCAGAGATCGATCATTACTGTAAGCAGTTTGCTGATTTCATGGAAGCCCAATTCAACATCAAATATGATCTCAGATCCTCGAGGAAGAGGACCAGAACTCAGGAGCAAGAGGAAGAACCACCTCAGGAAGAAGCATCTGCTCAGAAGGAATCAGCAACAAAGAAGAGCGTGGAGAAAGGTAAGAGTCCTCTAAATACTTCCTTGAAGTCTAATATTCAGATTCCTTCTTCCTCAAAATTAGTCAATCCTCCTAATACCGAGCCAATATCAAAAGAGATTTGGTCTTCAGTTGAAAATAAGGAGTCAAAAGAAGTAGTTATGGAAAAGCCCACATCGGCTTTCAATTTGCAAAAAGAACTTGAAAAGATTAAAATTCCTGTCCCATTGACTGAGTTATTAAAACAGCCTGTATATCAGTCCCAAGTTACTTCTTTTATACTTCCTCCTGAAATACCAATCGTGCCTGATAGTTTAAATCTTCAAGAAGAAAGACCCATGGTAGTCTTTGGCCCACACGTCGAGGAGATAGATCCTTCTACTCCTCCCTTTTATGTATCCCTAGTCGTACATGACCTGCTATTACATAATTGCATGTTAGATTATGGGGCTTCCCATAATCTTATGCCCTTATCTGTCATGGAGCAACTAGGACTGCAGATTACAAGGCCATATAAGGATTTATAGTCATTTGATTCTAAAAGGGTTAAATGTTTGGGAATGATAAAAGATTTAGTCGTCAATTTAGCTCAAATCCCAGCCAAAAGTGTGGTCATGGACATTGTGGTCGCTGATATCCCAGCCCGCTTTGGCATGTTGTTGTCAAGGTCCTGGGGTACAAAGATTGGGGGATCAATTAAATTGGATCTAACATATGCTACTGTCCCCGTTTTTGGAGGGCAAGAGAGGAGGTTGTACAGAGAGACTAGATTTGTCAAAATGGTGACCAAGGCTGACTGCTCAGACAATTCCCCAGTTTATAACAAAGAGGGAGACTTTTCATGTTTAATGTTAGAAGAAAATCAGAATTATGCTCATGAGCCCCTTTTTGGCCAAACTCAAGCTGAGCAGCTTAGAGGAAGTCAGGAATCAGAAATATGGACTTTGCATTTTGATGGAGCTAATTCAAGAGAAGGCAATGGAGCTGGTGTATTGTTGATTTATCCAACAGGGAAATGGGTGCCACTGTCTTTCAAATTGGAGTATGAGGCCACAAACAATGTAGCCGAATACGAGGCACTATTACTGGGACTGCAGACAGCTAAAAACATGGGCATCCAATGCCTGAAGGTGTTTGGGGACTCTGAACTGGTGGTGAGACAGATTAAGAATGAATGTCAAACTAAGCATCCACAGCTCAGAGCATATAGAAATGAAGTATGGGACATGATAGAAAACTTCTTCTCAGCATTTAACATACAGTTCATGCCCCGGGAGCAAAACAGAATAGCAGATTCTCTTGCTGTAGCTGCCAGTACATTCCGTCCTCCTCATAATCCACTTTTAAGATACGAAGTGGAGGTACGATACAGACCATCCATTCCAGACAATATAAAGAATTGGCAGGTATTCGAAGATGACGAACAGATGAAAATATTTATGGAGACAGTGGGAGAATTCTCCAATATGGAGATTGATGATAATGAAGAAGAAGAAGTTGAAAATATTTCTGAAAACAAATGGGAAGAGAGAATAGCAGGTAATAATGTGTTGCAGCTGAAGGGAAATGTTATACCCAGGGGTATGGTACCTCTAGAAAGATTATTTAATAAAAATGATGTTCCACTGCAGCCAAGCAAAGCAACAGAAGAAGATCAAGTGGGAGATTTGAATCTGGGTACTTCCACTGATCCCAAAATTGTCAAATTATCTAAAAGAGTCCCAGAAGAATATAAAGAAAAATATTTGAAGCTATTTCAATCTTACAAAGATATATTTTCTTGGTCCTACGAGGACCTAAAAACTTTTGATGTAAATATAATGCAACACAAGATTCCACTGAGGGAAGATGCAAAGCCATACAAGCAGAAGCTCAGACAGATAAACCCCTTGCTGCTTCCCTCCATTGAAAAAGAAGTCAAGAAATTACTGAAGGCCAAGATAATCGTGCCACTAAGGTACTCAGAATGGATAGCGAACCTTGTTCCTATTCGAAAGAAGAATGGAGAAATAAGGCTGTGTGTGGACTTCTGAAATTTGAACAGAGCATCTCTCAAGGACAATTATCCACTGCCTAAAATGGACCACATCTTGCAGAAAGTGGTGGGAGCGTCCAGAATGTCAATGATGGATGGATTTTTGGGCTACAATCAAGTAGCCGTGTTCCCAGAAGATCAGAAGAAGACTGCATTCACCACGCCGTGGGGAACTTTTATGTATGCTAGGATGCCATTCGGGTTAATAAATGCAGGAGCTACTTTTTAGAGGGCAATGGATATAGCCTTTGTTGGAGAACAGGACAAGTTTTTGGTAGTATATCTTGATGATATAACAGTATTCTCAAAAAATGATGATGAGCATATTGAGCATTTGAGAAGAACTTTTGAAAAATGCAGAAGGTATGGCCTTTCTCTTAATCCCCAAAAGTCTCTATTTGCATTAGATGAGGGAAAGCTCTTAGGACACATTGTGACTAAATATGGTGTGAAAATTGATCCTAAGAGAGTTGAAGTGATAAACAACATTCCTTTGCCAAGGAATAAAAAGGAAGTACAGGTATTTTTGGGCCGAATTAATTTCTTGAGAAGATTCATTCCTAACTATGCTGAGATAGTTAGGCATATAACCAATATGTTGAAAAAGGATAGTGAAGTCAAGTGGCCCCAGGAGTCTAGAGATGCATTTACAAGGATAAAACAGGCTTTTGCTGAAGCTCCTGTGCTAGTAGGGCCAGATTACAAAAAGCCGTTCATGATATTCTCATTTGCTTCCCCTCATACGATTGCTGGAGTGTTATTGCAGAAAAATGAAGAGGGATATGAACAACCCATAGCATTCTTCAGTCAAGTGCTGTATGATGCTGAATTGAAATACAATATATTGGAGAAGCAGGCATATGCCCTGGTAAAGTCCCTTAAAGCTTTTAGAGTTTATATTTTGCAATCTCATATCACTGCTTATGTCCCTATTGCAGCAGTCAAAGACATTTTGGTCCAGGGAGACAGCGAAGAAAGAAGGGGAAGATGGATTGCAAAAATCCAAGAGTATGATTTGGATATAAGGCCTACTAAATTGATCAAAGGACAGGGACTTGCCAAAATGCTATTTGAATCAAATCATCAAGCCTTGGGCATCAATCTGTCTGTGATAGCAAATGAAGAATCAGAAAAAGAAGAAGAGCAGCATGGACTAGAGATGGCTACCCAAAAGATACATGTGAAATATCTAACTAGTCCTTGGTACAAAGAAATATTTGAATATCTTTTAACTCTAAGCTGCCCTCCAAGTTGTGATAAGAAAAAATACAGAGCTGTAAGGATGAAATCTCAGAAATATGTCATTACTAATGGGCAGCTCTATTGGAGAGACCCTCTAGGTATACTGCTGTTATGCCTCACAGAAAATGAAGTGCAGAATGTAATGATAGAACTTCATGAGGGAATATGTGGAGGACATTACAACTGGAGGGCTACCACTCACAAAATCTTGAAGGCTGGTTTTTACTGGCCAAAATTACATTCAGATACTTTTGCTTGGGTCAGATCGTGTGACAAATGCCAAAGATTTGCAGAAAGGCAGAAATTAGCGGCCTTGCCCTTGATCCCTATTCATGTAAATGAACCATTCCAGAAATGGGGATTAGATTTTATAGGAGAGATACATCCCCCTTCGAGTGGCCAGCATAAATGGATATTGACAGCCACAGACTATTTCACAAAATGGGTAGAAGCCATACCTACCAGAAATGCCACCGATGCTGTAATTATGAATTTCACAGAAGACAATATCATATCTAGGTTTGGCTGCCCTGCCAGAATTGTAACTGACAATGCACAAGCTTTTAAGTCTGCCAGGTTTGCAAAGTTCTGCCAGAGATATAACATCATCCTGACTCATTCTACAGCATACTATCCACAGGGAAATGGTCTAGCGGAATCATCCAATAAAACCCTGGTGAGAGCCCTGAAGAAGACAATCGCCGAAAATCAGAAAAACTGGGACTCTCAATTAAAGTTTTCTCTATGGGCGAATAGGATAACCAGCAAAAGAGAAACAGGCAAATCGCCCTATGAGCTGGTATATGGGAAGGTCTTTGATCAGCACGCAAAGGATAGGAATTTTCAAGTTGGAGACCTGGTTCTTAGATGGGATCTTCGCAGAGCCGAAAAGGGCAAGCATACCAAATTCGACCCACTATGGTTCGGTCCATTCAAAATAGTAAACTTAGGGAGAAATAATACTTTCATGTTAGAAAACCTGCAGGGAGATCTGTTGGACGCTCCCGTGAATGGACAATTCCTTAAACACTACTTTCAGTACTGACCCAGGCAGAGCAGGCCTAATTTATTTATGTATATAATCTAAAGCAAAGGTGATTTCAATTTTGAAGTGAAAATAATGTAAATAAGCTAATAGGTTTTGAAGAGAATACAAAGGGGTCTGAGGTCTGCGAGTTCTCGGCACGCCCGAGGACGAGCATGCCGTCCCCAGTTGGAGCCGATGTTGTATCAATCAACCCCCCCCCCATTTGGATTTTGGCCATATTCTCTTTTCCTCTTTCACCGCTGCCCCATTAAGTGTTTATCACAAATATCATAATCGCGCCATCGCAAAAGCGCAGTTTCTCTCGCGCATTATCCCCCATCATCGCATTTTTCATTTTTGCGATATGCGCTCACCACGCCCATCGCATAGCGCAGGCGCGAAATTTTGGCTATTCCATTCTTCTTTTATCGCATTTTCCCCTCTTGTGATCCTGCGACACGCGCTCCGGGTCCCACCTTTAAAGCCTTCATTCCGCTGTCTTGTCGCGTCCTTTCTTTGTAACTCCTCCAAGGGTTAGTCTTCTGAGTTTCCACGCCATCAGCACCCGCCCTCCACTCTTCGTTGTATGCCTACATGTCACGCGCGGTTTCTCCGTTGTTCACATACTCTGGTCATGTGTCACACCTTTGCGTTTTCATTTAAAGTCTCCTCCCTGCGTCGTTATATCATCCGCTCATATCTTTGCCATCACCTCCATCAGTCTCACTGTTTCCACCTTCTGTGTCATCAGTTTTATTCAATAAGTTTTGGTTTTTGCAAGAACTTGCGGTGGGAACAAAATTAGTGGAAAAGATCCAGAAGTCACTATGATGTGACCTCCATTAAAGAAAGGTACTTCGATCCATGGAACTCTCCAGAGAGAAAATTAAAAGGAACGCATTTGGACAGTCGAAAACATTAATGCATCAACAGAGTATTTATGAAGAAGCAATGAATTCAGGGTCCAGCTCGAAAGAGGTTCCGAATTTGAATTCAAAATCTGAAGATCGAAAGTACCATGTACAGGAGCAGGCGCCCCAAGGTTTTATTGCCGCAGGTCTCCCTCCTCCAGAAAAAGGCCGAGCGTTCTCATATTTTATTATTTATATCTTGTGTATAGATAGATTCCAGCATTCATTCCAGAAATAAATTGTAAAGTACAAACATTTATATTCAGTCGTTTCATAGTGTGGGCGCGAACATTTTCCGCCATTTGATTCAAAATAAGTTATTAAATGCTTTCTATCTACCGCCTCCTCTAGAATTCTCTATCTCTTCTATAAAAGCTAGAAAGAAATACATTGTAAGGGTTCCAGATTTCTGTCAGCAAATGGTGCAGCGAGAAGACTTCTGTATTCGTCTTGTAATATTTCTGTATGAAGTTTCAGAGCCCGTAGGGTCTCAGTGAGGAGGGGTTATAGCTGTATTGAGGATTCTGGTCTTTGGTATCTCACAGTATGTAACTTTTCTTATGTGTTAATACATTATCTCTTTTCATGCAAATTATCTTCTTGTATCATGTTCTAGAATGCGAGTGGCTCACTAGTTTGCAGTAAGGATTCATCTTAAGTGGTGCCCTTTCTGGAATTAGTCAAGCGCTTTAAATAGGCCTAGTCATGATATACTGTTCCATATTTACTCTTTCCATATTTTCTGCTATATTAGTGGCTTAAGGATTCGTAAATTGGTGCGCCCTTGTATGCCAGCTAATATCTCCTTATGTTTCCTCACTGCACTCACTTCCTGATATCTGATTTCTGTGATATATTATTTGAATCGGCCCTCTTTACAGTAAGCGGTCTCTTAACTGTCTGATGCTTTCATGCTGAAGTTTTACATGATGTTTTTACATTACTCTAATCTTTGTATCCGTTTCTGAGAGAGAATGGTCCCATTCAAAATCTAATTTCCTTGTTTTTAACAAGAGATAGTAGAGAGGCATTTGGACTGACAACCCAAGCTATATTACGTGTCTCCCTGCTATATAAGATGTCCTAGGCACTGGTCCATGGCAACTCTAGGCAGTCTCTAGGGGGGTGACAAAATCATCCACAACATGGGGAAAGTTTCCTGAAGAACTTCATAATTGGTTGTAGAGAATACAAGTCAAGTCACTTCCAGGAGGGTCGCATAGAGTCTATCGCAAGTGGATGCACACGAATCTAGTAGCACTCCATCAGTTAGATACTGATTTGACCCAAGATGTAGATTTCTGGGTACAATCTACCTTGGGGGGGCTAAATTGTGTCTGAGTGTTAATCGCCTTTGAGTGTTTTTATTTTTTTTGACCTTTGGAATTCTCACCCAATTTTCTTTACTTACACTTGATTGGTTCGTTAGATTACATTAGTGAAGGAGAGTACTCTTGTTGTTTTTATTTCGCTGAATTGGAATCATCTTGTGTTTGAGAATTCTCTTGCATAGATTACATTTGCATAATTAGAATTCTCATTTTCATAATATGAATGAAAAATATGCATAGATTACATTTGCATAGTTTTCAAGTGAATTGTGCATAGATTACATTTGCATAGTTTACATTCTGGAAAAAAGCATTAATTTTTCTTCATAAAATTAGTGCATTAGAGAATATTTTGTATTTTATCTTATTTATCAATATTTGCATTGTTGGAAGTGAATGGAAACTCTCTCCTTACTTTAGTTAGTGTTGGGGTTCCCATGTTTTGGCTAGATTGGCAAGACCAAAGATGAGACAACATCAGAACCACTTTGGGGCCCTAGGATCTAGCCCTCCTGGACCCGGAGAGGGATCTCTCCAAGTAAACAAAGAATGGTATATCTTTGAAGCTCAAATTGAGATATTAGGCTAGCTATGGAGCACAAAGGGGGTTTTAAAATGATTTGGTTGGTTGGTTGGTTGCTGGGTTGGTCATGAGATCATAGACAGAGAAAGTAATGGATGGAAAAGGAACAAAGTGGTAGGATGTTTCAACAGAAGAGGGTAGGTGAGGAATGTGCCATCCATTGGGCTATGGAGTCATGAAAGCGAATTACTTGCAAACCACTAGCCAACGCTTTCAGAGGGCAAGTCATATACACTAAAGGATCTTCTTAGATAGATGATGGAATGGAACATTAAGGAAAGAAGGTGAAAGAAGGAAAACAACCCAATTTCTGTCTATAGATCAGGTCATAGGTTATTTAACTCCAGACCTGCTTGAACATACTCAAAGGAAGCTTTCAATGGAGGGACAAAGGGGCAGCTTATAGATCAGACCAGAGATAATTTTACTCCAAGTCAGCTTTAGCATGCTCCAAGGGAAAAATAGAGATAAGTTAACAAAGCTAGAATCTATAGATCAGAGAAGGACTTTGAACCTTCAATGCTTTGACACCAGCAGGAAACATCCAAGCAGCAAACTCCAAATTCATACATCAGCTAGCAGCATATGGAACCAATACACTGGTTAAATTTACTGATTTTACTCTTAGATTCACAATCAGAAGAAAACATTAAAGGAAAGGAGAGTAGAGACATAGGGTACCTAACAAGGGTAAATCCTATGTTATATTTCTAATGCAAGCCAGCAGAAAATGAAACAGTATGAAAATGTAATTAACAGTGTTAGAAAAACATCACCAATAGTAATAGACCAGGATCCTGTGAAATTTGCTTGATTAATGATGTAAAACCAGTCACATACACTGAGCTCAATGGCTGAATAAAATCCAAACTTCTCCTCCCAGCCTACTACATAACAACTACTCTACTACTCCCTCCCAAGACTATTCTAACAGTCCAAATGAATCCCTCTAACAGCAACAGCGACAGCCGAACAACAACCTTTACAAAAATGTTCTCGGGAATTCTTATAGGAGAATCAATAATAGCAGGAGTAGATACAAATTAAATGAGTCAATTAAGGCAGAGTGGTGGAAGAGTCCAAGCCCACTCCACTTAATGGCTCTGTGCTGTATTTCGTAGTCTGGTTCATAGATCTCTCACAGGTCGAGATTGACCTCGGATGTGCTCTTCGTAGTCCTCTCTGGCTGTCTGGAACTGGTGAACTGGGTGAAAGTCCATGGTTTCTCCATACCTCAATAACTATAGTCTTGAAAGTCTGTAAGAAGCTTCTGTCAGTGCAATTACCATTTATGGGCCCGAGGAGACATGGAGAACGCTGAAAGGCAGTCTCTCTGGAGAAATTATTCTGCTAACATTAACACAGATATGGCTTGTTGCGTGTGCATTTGGTCTTCAAGCTACGCCTTGATTCCTGTGAGCCTATTTCTGAATTTACAGACCTCAGATTTTCAGACTTTCCATTTGCTGTTGAAATAAAACTGAAATGAAATTACGCCTTTGTGAAGGGAAAAATTTATTTTGCATGGGAAAAAGGGAAGGGGAGTAGGGGGGACCCACAAATTAATCCCAATCAGGATCGGGCGGGAGCAGAGAGATATAATATAGCAAATAATAGTGAAATAGAAATAGAAATTGGGGAGCAGAGTAGGGTGGAGTGGTAAAAATAAAACTTCTGATGCGATTGGGGAAAAACCCTTTGTATATAAATTGAAACCAAAATTCGGGTTTAACAAAGAAAAAACCCTTTTATGTATGAAAGCAGAAAGACCGTATGGTGGGGCCCGAGGGGTCAATCACATCGGATATCGGGAGCGGGGATAATTGCAATCGTAGTTGGGAGAACAGCGTTGCGATGCGATCAATCGGAGGAGTGGGAACAATCGGAGGATCGGAGGAAGATTAGCGATCGGGGGATCGGAGGAGGATCAACGATCGGGGGATCGGAGGAGGATCAGCGATGGGGGGATCGGAGGAGGATTAGTGATCGGGGGATCGGAGGGAAGGACTTGCGATTATGCGATCGGAGGATTGTGCAAATGCGATGATCGAAGTTTGGTGCGATCAATCACGATGATCGGAGTTTGGTGCGATCAATCGCGTCGGGGTATATTGCGATGCGATCAATCGCGTCGCAAATACTTGCGATTGGCACTTCAAATAAACTCGTGATTTGGAAAGGTTGTGATTTCGATTACATAAGGGGGAAGGGACTTATAATAAAGTTCTATGGGGTATGGTCGGGGAAGTGGTTAAGTATTGCGATCAATGGGGTTTATAATAAAACATTCAAAATGTTTATTATAAAGTTTGAATGAAGTATGGAGGGGAAGTGGTTTATATTTAAATCGCATATGTATTTAAAAGATTTATAATGCGATTTTATAATCGGAAAGGGGGAAAAGGGGTCTTAAAAGGGATATAAAACAAATTTTAAGGGAAAATGGGGAAATAGGGGGTATATGAAGGTATAAGGGCTTTTACTTCACTTAGGCATAGAATTCAATCCAGAAGTCAGTTTTGAGAGTGTAGTATACCATTGGAAAGCTATTTTTGGGCTCTTTATGATGGATCTACTTGAAGGATTATTTGGTGCTAAAAATGCCATGGAAAACTTCTCTGAAGGCAGGGAAATCACTTTGTGGAGATAACAGCTTCTGAATAGTGACTGAAGGCAATGACTAGACTGACACTAATAGAAGACACAAGGAGGCTTCAAGGATGATGATTTTTCAGAGGAAATGCATTCTTTAAAGACTCAGAAACATTTTAGCCCCCTGTTTTCTTGTTAAAAAATTTATAGGGGGCTAACAGTGGCTCCACATGGGGATGGCTTCTTTTTGAAGGAGTCAAGAATTCAGAGGATAATCTTTGGTGTAGGCCAGATGCCTAGTACTTGAATCATTCATTTTCTCTCTTGGATTAGCTACCAAAAATCATGAAGACATCATATTAGCAGTAACATTCTCCCACACAACTACCTACCCACACTATAGTCCTAACATTTTTCTTCTGGGTGCATTTGGACTTGCAGACCCTTTACATCATCAATTTTTACAAACATGAAAATAAACCTATTCTACTTCTACCCTTATTACTCTATGAGACTAGATTAGACTGTTGACCTCATAGATTCTCTACCTAATCTAATACCTGCTAGGATTAAACTGCCCAGCAGATTTCTTCTCTACATTCTAAGATAGAAATTGAAAAACAGTCAAGCGAGGATTATACTGTCTGGCCTGCTGGACTTTGCAGAAATTAAAACAACTAACTACATGCTCACAGGCTGAGCTTTATTTCAGAATTCCTACCTACCCTACTCTAACTAGAAATCTCTGATGCTCTAGGTGATACAATAATGCCAATGCATCCAGTCAAGTAATAGCAGAAAGGGGAGGAAGAACTTGTTAGACTCAGTCTCGTCAGCCCTTCGTCAGCAATTAAAATTTCTCTTTTACATTTCATTATTAGGGGTCTCATTTGTCCAGTCTGGTTGCATTCCATTAAAAAGCATAAATTATCTGTCGGAAGGCTCTTTCCCTTATCTGCTAGCATGTGTCTGACCGCTAAAAGTTCATCAAAACTTATCCAAAACAATGTCTTCAGTCATTTATCATCAACAAGACTTGAGAATGTTTCTTCTTCAAAACCTTGTTTTGAAGAAGAAAGCATTAAACTCGTAATTATTCAAGTTTTCCAGTTAAGGATGTTTCATGTGCAGCTTTCCTGAGCCACCAAACCTGCAAAAGAGTGACAAAATACATCATCAGCAATCAGAGACAAAGCAAAATAAAGTTGAAAAGAAATGTGAAAGTTTCAAATATTGCAAAGAGGGTTCCAGATCGAAGATCAAAGTCTATCATACATAATATATTTCCACAATTGTCAATTCATTTGCATCCAGAAAATCCAAGTGAAAGAACGAATTGGTGAGTTGGAGAGCGAAAGTTTGTTTTTAGAACAGTTGAGTTGGAGCTGGAAGTGCACGAGGCGCATAGAGGAGGCGCGCGACGCACAAGAGACACGTGGCGCATTGGGCTTCACAAGCCCGTGCAAATTAACACGTGCGCGACGCACATGCTGCGCGCGGCGCACTGGGAGTGCGCGCAGCGCACAGAAACTCTAAGCCCAAAAATCATCGAATTTTCTAAATCAACTCAATTTGCTCCAAATGGCATATAGGTTCGATGTTTATGTGGGGTGGGGTACCGCTTTGGAAGTGACGGCATCGCTTTTGTCTCCAATTTTCTGTTCAGTTATTACTTTCATGCGTTCACCTCAAGCAGAAAGAGTGCTAGTTTTTATCATGGGCTTCTAAGTCTAGTGCAAAGGTCAATGGCGTTACATCTGATTCTAAAACTAAGAAAATATCCACGATTTATGTATCAACAAACTCATTGGCGGAATTCTTTACTCCTCCTATCTCAGTTCTTTCTTCAGTTCATAGTATCAAAGGGAAAAAATGTCAGCCTTGCAATCGATCGAAGACCCCGAATTCATCTTTGAAGACACCAGCGTGAGTTCCACAAGTTTCCAGCAAACTCAGATGCTCCCCCTGTTTTGTAATTTGCATTTCAATATATAATCATTATACCACCTAAAAAATTGCCGAAACCAGTCAAGGTATTCATGTGTTCGCTGTCAGACAGCAATGGATGTAATGGCTAGAATTAAAGGTTGACTAATGGTGGTTTGAGGCAAAGTTGGTGTATATTTCTTTCATGCGAAGGAGCGATATATGCAGAGGAAACAGACATGATAAATTGTTGCTCACGGAACTTTGTCAAACGCTGGACAATTTTCAACGAGATGCTCTGTTGGATGCTCGTTTTCTTCGAAGACTTCAGCGATATGTATGGTTTTCCTTCAGTCAGAGAAATTGGATTAATGTACTTCCGAGACCTGACCGTTTTGCGGGAAATGAATGTGAAGAATGTGGTGTTTGGCCTTATTGATGAAGAGCGCGAATGAGGAACGCCAAGAAATGAAACTCTTTTGCAAGATGTTGTCGCCATTTTTTAGAGTATACCCAGGTTGAATACGGCTGACATGCTGGAATGCTTGAGAGGCAAGAGATTGGCATTTGTTGGTGACTCGTTGAATAGAAACATGTGGGAATTTCATTGTCTGCATGCTGTGAAAGACTTTTGGTCAGAAAACAATTCCACCTTCTGAAATGATCACAGAACGTTGTTGAAATGAGTTCCAGGATGATACGAAAGCAAGGATGGTGACTGTTGCAGTTTTCACTTCAAGGGATCAGGTGTTCGAATGCGGAATGTCAGCACACGACTTGGAGAGAAGGCACAATAAAATTGGTGGCACAATTATTCCTCGCAGCACCACAGAGATTGATGACTACCACTGTCTATGCAACTTTCTTAAGAGCCGTGATAGCTTCTCTACGATTCGGGCCATCGGTTTGAGCATATTCAGTTTCTGTTGGTCCTTCTTCGAGCAATACAAAATATTTTATTCTTAACTTGCAGTCATCGGGAGAATAGAACACTGACTTCTATGCCGGAAACGCCTAAATGGCTCCTAGAGATTCTTATTTCCAACGTTGAGATTGGCATAAATAAAGTGCGAAATGCTATTGGAATTGGGAAGACACCAATTGCTTTTGTGGTCAAAATCTTCGGTTAAAGTTATTTTTGTTAAAAAGTGAATTTTTATTCAAAATAACAAATGAAAATTGGAGAAAATGCAAAGCACGCTCAGTCAATGTGTCTCGATTGTAGTGGGATTTTCTGTGACAGGTCATTTGAATGGGTATGTAAGTGAAACAGAGCGCTGTGATCATACTGGTGAATTGGAAGAGCTTCAATATGCCGTCGAACAGTGATTGGCCTTTTTAGTTTATAAATGGAGCTCGTCATCATTACAAAAAGACAGAATGGATGTTCAATGGCACATTCGATGAGCTGGATCATCATCAAACAGCAGCACTTGCAAGTCGTTTCATTTCATGCAATAAATCAATCTGAAAAAATACATTTGACCAATGAGCTTGTGAAGCTATTACGTCAACTTCAGGATAATGCACGATGGATTGCGCAGGTGCTGATGGCAGGAGTTATGTCAACAATTGGTATGAAGTCAACGACACAATTCTTTATGAAATAAAGCCATTACGAGGGTTCAATTTCCTTTGTCGTTGGATTTTTTGTGGTTCTTGTTGGATGGCCCGTCATTGGAATGATAATGGAAGTTTATGGCTTTATTGTTCTCTTCAGTTGTTTCTGGCCCACTGTTTTGATATTTTTGCAGAGGATTCCTGTTCTGGGCTGGTTACTCCAACAACCATTCCTTAGTTCGCTTTTTGGCTATCGACAGAGAACCAGTATAAAGTGAAATAACGTTTACAATGAGCAGAGACAGGCCTGGGAAATTTTCGAGTCATTGGATGTCAAATATGTTTGGAGACATGTTGTAGAATATCTGTGTGACAAGGCAGATTGTGAAGAAATTGGATCTGCAAGATGCCAGCGGTGTTTTGTATATTAATTCCAGAATCTTTGGATGTGAAAAATCTTCTCAAATGATTACTCCTTCGGCACAGTTTTCTGCAATTCAGCATGAGAGGTTCCTTTGTTCTGTCACCCGGAGTTTTTTATTTTCACCAAGATGAGATGTTTCGGGCCCCAAGTTTTACACTCAATTCGGACTTCCATGGTTCTCTTGTATTTGAATGCATGGTGACAAAGGAAAGGCATGTGCACGTTTTTACTGTAACCTAGTGCATATGGTTAAAATGACAAGTTAAAAACGCCTAAATTTGAAACGTAGATACCTACCACAGCAGAAGAATAAGATTCAATTTCCTATTTAGGTCTTCAGATTTCCTAATTCAAATGGTCTATGCTCCAGATGTTGCCTATTCATCGGTCATCAAATAGATTCGAGTAAAAAAAGGAGCGCTATTCTATCTTCAGAAAAGCGGATTGGTTTTTAGTCTTGTTTGTTTAATAATGATAAAACAAATCCCTTATTTTGATCGATTGGTTTTTTCAGAGTTGGGTTTTATTTATACATTGTAAATCACTTGTAAGGGGGGAGAATTCTGAGAGCTGGTGGAGGAAAAAATCAGAGTTTCATTGTACAGTTCAGCAGAGAAATAATGGAAAGTTTGCAGCTCTGTTTCATAAGATCCCTGTGGTAACAACTTAGCGTTATGTTTTTCTCTGTTTTCATATGTTCCTTGTTATGTTTCATTCATAATCATTGCCTGTTGAATACTTTTAAGTGTGAAGGGCAGAATTCAGCTTGCTGCTCTGCCTTGAGAAAGTATTCAAGTTCTATGTTTTCCTCCGTCTAAAAAGGATTCATGAATTCATGCCCTTTTTATCATTCTTAAACATTCTTTACACTCCATATAATTTCAAATTGAATGCTTAAGCTCTTGCCTATCTTGCCTTATGGAATAATCTGCGTCTTTCATTTAATTTCCCTTCTCTTGCTGTTCCTTGGTCCCATACAGCCCAGAAAACCCAATCATTTATTAAAAACCCCTTTCCATATCTATTTACTAGCCTAAAATCAGTTCCAGTTTGAAGTCATCTCGCACCCTATCGCTCATTTTATCGAGATTGACTGGAGAGAGCCCTCTCCTGTCCTCGTAGGGCTAGCTACAAGGCTGAGCTTGGTTTGATGTTGCCTCGAGTTTTGCCTTCTTCAGCTTGAGGCAGATTCGAGCGCTAACAGAACTGACTGCTCATCAGAGACAACCGTAGGATGCTCTGCATGTGGATCTTCAAAACTGAGGCCACCAGCAGTGGTGACCAATTCTGATGTATTTGGCTCTTGCAAAGGATTGATGCTTGAGGAGCTGAGCCAATCAGAGCCTCCATGTATTCTGCCACAGGATCAACAAAAATATGGTATATGCTTTCCTTTTTAAGGCTTTCCATGACTGGTAGGTTGCCTGCATCCTAGGCAGTTTCAATCATTGCATCTGCAATGAGGCCTCTACAATCACACTCCTCCTTCTCCTAGTTGGGAGTATTTTCCAGATGAGCATAAACCAGGAATACCTCTTCTTCCTCTGGATCAAGACAAAGATGCCTGTGGGAAAGAAGATCTCACTCATCTTCACTGCAGCCTGAGCTAGAGGGCTCATTATATTCGACTGTGCTGTCCTCTAGTAACACAGTCTGGTTTTTCTAAAATGAAATGAACTCTGTGAAAAAATCAACACATCTTTGAGCGGGGGCTTCTTTGATTACCTTAATCCTTTCGAGAGAAGGCTCAGGATATTCATTCCGCTCAAGATTTTCTTCATCTTTTTCCTCCTTGTCCTCTGCGCTGAAGAACTGTTGGCCTCCATCCTCTTGGAAAGTATAACTGGTGTTCGGATATAAAGAAGAGAGAAGATTCAATGAATCTTCCTCTGCTGTCATGCTTTCAACGCTTTCTCCATCAGTATCATAGATGGCCTGCATTGGCTCATCATTTTGTTGGAGTTGATGGTCGTGATATTCCTTCCATGAATCTACTGATGATGGCTCTGTAAGCTCAATTTCCCTTTGGAGAAAATCATCAGTAGATAAATCATAATTATAAGCAACATCACCCATCAAATCTTTAGGACTCTCGGCAATTTTTTTTTCAAAATAGTTTGCAAGTTCATTTTCTGATTCAAACTCTTGTTCATCATACATGCTTAGCATGCTGATTCCGTCTTGCAGTGATCTGATTTGTCTTTCTTGAGGACAAGGAGCAGGTCTCTTCCAATCATCATTTCTGGTTTCAGCCTTATATTCTTCCTCTTTTGTGCTCAGCAGGGTATTGGCAGTCTCTATCAATCTTTCCAGCTTGTTCTCTAAAGAGATGTGCGCTATTTGCTCTGCCTGGTCTTTCTTTGCTGCTTTTAATCTTTCCTCCCTGCACTCTATGTTGTATTCGACAATGACTGCTATATTCTGCATTTCCTCTAGGCTCGAAGGTTCTCTTTCTCTTATATGGAATTCCACCTCAGGGTCAAACGAACTCGGATAGTGCACTAGGGCCCATCCTAGAGGTGGTTTTATATCAGGAGGCATTGCATGATATACCTTGTTGAACCTGGCTGAAAATTCTTGTACTGTCTCTCCTGGATGCCTTTTCAAATTTTGATACTCTCCTAGAATCAGGAGAGCATTCTTAGGGGCTGCCCATTTATCAAGGAAAACTTGAGAAAATTGATGAAAGCTGAAAATGCTTGCCACTGGGAGGCCTTTGAACCAACTCTTAACATTTCCTTGTAATGACAAGGCAAACATTCTAATGCGCACATCATCTTCCTCTATTTCATACAGGTCAAGTAAATACTCGATATTTTGAACATGTTCTTCAGCAGTGGCCCTTTTATTTTCTCCATTAAAAAGAGGCAGCTGGTCTATAAGCTCTGTAGGAAGGGGTTGGAAGAAAAGAGGTAAAACCAGAGGCTTATATCTTTCTATGACCTTTGTGGGTGTGGGTAGTGCAACAGGAGGCTCATGAATGCTTGTAGTTTCTTTAGGAGTGGGAGATACTACATGAGGCTCTTGTTCCACCAGGTCTTTCACAGGAGTACAAGTCTCCTCATGGTTTGAAGACTGAGACTTGAGATCTTTCCCACATTCATTGTGGGTCTCATCTTTGTACACTTGATTAGGCTTAAAGTAGGACAGAACATAGTGGTAGACAAAGACAATGAATTCTTTAAACCAAATCCAACCCATGTGTTCTATCCTTCTATGAGGTCTAGCCATATTTTAGGTTCTTCCTCCAGTGGAGTCTTTGACAGTTATGTAGTGTGGAGTCACTAGGTGGATGTATATGAATGTTTGAAGTAGGATGCTGTCCACCATCAGCAATAGAATTCCAATCTAACCAGAGATCTTGGGTCTTTGAGTGCCTAAGAATGTTTAAGGTGAAATGCACTCAATTCCTCAGTAGAGTCACCATTATGTTGGGGTTCCCATGTTTTGGCCAGATTGGCAAGACTAAAGATGAGACAACATCAGAACCACTTTGGGGCCCTAGGATCTAGCCCTCCTGGACCTGGAGAGGGATCTCTCCAAGTAAAAAAAGAATGGTATATCTTTGAAGCTCAAATTGAGACATTAGGCTAGGTATGGAGCACAAAGGGGGTTTTAAAATGATTTGGTTGGTTGGTTGCTGGGTTGTTCATGAGATCATAGACAGAGAAAGTAATGGAAGGAAAAGGAACAAAGCGGCAGGATGTTTCAGCAGAAGAGGGTAGGTGAGGAATGTGCCATCCATTGGGCTATGGAGTCATGAAAGGGAATTACTTACAAACCACTAGCCAAGGTTTTCAGAGGGCAAGTCATCTACACTAAAGGATCTTCTTAGATAGATGATGGAATGGAACATTAAGGAAAGAAGGTGAAAGAAGGAAAACAACCCAATTTCTGTCTATAGATCAGGTCAGAGGTTATTTAAATCCAGACCTTCTTGAACATACTCAAAGGCAGCTTTCAATGGAGGGACAAAGGGGCAGCTTATAGATCGAACTAGAGATCATTTAACTCCATATCAACTTTAGCATGCTCCAAGGGAAAAACAGAGATAAGTTAACAAAGCTAGAATCTATAGATCAGAGAAGGACTTTGAACCTTCAATGCTTTGACACCAGCAGGAAACATCCAAGCAGCAAACTCCAAATTCATACATTAGCTAGCAGCATATGGAACCACTACACTGGTTAAATTTACTGATTTTACTCTTAGATTCACAATCAGCAGAAAACATTAAAGGCAAGGAGAGCAGAGACGTAGGGTACCCAACAAGGGTGAATCCTATGTTATATTTCTAATGCAAGCCAGCAGAAAATGAAACAGTATGAAAATGTAATTAACAGTGTTAGAAAAACATCACCAATAGTAATAGACCAAGATCCTGTGAAATTTTCTTGATTAATGATGCAAAACCAGTCACATACACTGAGCTCAATGGCTGATTACAATCCAAACTTCTCCTCCCAGCTTAATACATAAAAACTACTCTACTACTCCCTCCCAAGACTATTCTAATAGTCTAAATGAATCGCTCTAACAGCAACAGTGACAGCCGAACAACAACCTTTACAAAAATTTTCTCAGGAATTCTTATAGGAGAATCAATAATAGCAGGAGTAGATACAAATTAAATGAGTCAATTAAGGCAGAGTGGTGGAAGAGTCCGAGCCCACTCCGCTTAATGGCTCTATGCTGTATTTCGTAGTCTGGTTCAGAGATCTCTCACAGGTCGAGATTGACCTCGGATGTGCTCTTCGTAGTCCTCTCTGGCTTTCTGGAACTGGTGAACTGGGTGAAAGTCCGCGGCTTCTCCATACCTCAATAACTATAGTCCTGACAGTCTGTAAGAAGCTTCTGTTAGTGCAATTAACCATTTCTAGGCCCGAGGAGACATGGAGAACGCTGAAAGGCAGTCTCTCTGGAGAAAGTATTCTACTGACATTAACACAGATATAGCTTGTTGCATGTGCATTTGGTCTTCAAACTGTGCCTTGATTCCTGTGACCCTACTTCTGATTTTACAGACCTTAGACTTTCAGACTTTCCATTTGCCGTTGAAATAAAACTGAAATGAAATTACGCCTTTGTGAAGGGAAAAGTTTATTTTGCATGGGAAAAAGGGAAGGGGAGTAGGCGGGACCCACATATTAATCGCAATTAGGATTGGGCGGGAGTGGAGAGATATAATATAGCAAATAATAGTGAAATAGAAATCAGAATCAGGGAGCGGAGTAGGGCGGAGTGGTAAACATAAAACTTCTGATGCGATTGGGGAAAAACCCTTTGTATATAAATTGAAACCAAAATTCGGGTTTAAAAAATAAAAAACCCTTTTATGTATGAACGGGCGAAAAGACCGTATGGTGGGGCCCGAGGGGTCAATCGCATCGGAGATCGGGAGTGGGGATAATCGCAATCGCAGTCAGGAGAACAGCATTGCGATGCGATCAATTGGAGGAGCGGGCGCAATCGGAGGATCAGAGGAAGATTAGCGATCAGGGGATCGGAGGAGGATCAGCAATCGGGGGATCAGAGGAGGATTAGCGATCGAGGGATCAGAGGGAAGGACTTGTGATTATGCGATTGCGATGATCGGAGTTTGGTGCGATCAAACGCGTCGGGGTATATTGCGATGTGATCAATCGCGTCGCAAATACTTGCGATTGGCACTTCAAATAAACCCACGATTTGGAAAGGTTGCGATTGCGATTACATAAAGGGGAAGGGACTTATAATAAAGTTCTACGGGGTATGGTCGGGGAAGTGGTTAAGTATTGCAATCAATGGGGTTTATAATAAAAAATTCAAAATGTTTATTATAAAGTTTGAATGAAGTATGGAGGGGAAGTGGTTTATATTTAAATCGCATATGTATTTAAAAGATTTATAATGCGATTTTATAATCGGAAAGGGGGAAAAGGGGTCTTAAAAGGGATGTAAAACAAAGTTTAAGGAAAAATGGGGAAATAGGGGGTATATGAAGGTGATACTTGAATATGACTTAGAAATCAAGCCCACTAAACTCATCAAAGGCCAAGGTCTAGCTAGATTAATGGCTTAATCCAATTTTGAAGTTCTTGATATAAATATGATAAATTCTTTAGATGAACAAGAGGAACTGTCAACTCCCATTATTGAAGATCATTTTATGAATTCCTCTTGGTATGTTGATATTATATATGTTTTTCTTAATTTGAATACACCTCCTGGTTTATCAAAAACAAAGGCATGGTTTTTAAAGTTGAAATTTGTGAACTACTGCATTATAGATAAATGTCTTTATTGGAAAAATGCAAGTGGGTTATTACTTAAATGTTTGCCTGAGAATGATGCAGAGAAGGTTAAGCATGAGTTCCATGAAGGAGAATGTGGAGGCCACCTCTACTGGAAGGCAACAGCCAACAAAATCCTTAGAGCTGGTTACTATTGGCCCACCCTCTTTCTAGATGTACACAAGATGATAATTGCTTGTCATAAATGCCAACTTTTTGAAGGAAAAAGAAAATTTTTGCCCTTACCTCTGCATCCAATCACTGTTGAAGCTCCTTTTCAACATTGGGGACTTGACTTCATAGGAGAAATCCATCCACCCTCATCTGCCCAACATAAATGGATTCTCACTGCAATAGACTACTTTACCAAATGGATAGAAGCCATCCCTTCTAGACAAGCCAATGACTCTGTCATCATAAAATTCATTGAGACTCATATCCTCTCTAGATTTGGTTGTCCTAGGAAGATCATCACTGATAATGCAGCTGCATTTGGATCAAAGAAGATGGTTGAATTCTGTCACAAATATCAGATTACATTGGGTCATTTTAATGCTTATTACCCTCAAGGTAATGGACTAGCAAAATCCTCAAACAAGAGTTTGGTGAACATAATCAAAAAGTTGCTAGAGGACAACAAGAAGTCTTGGCACACAAAGCTAGTACATGTATTATGGACTGATAGATTAACACTTAAGAAATCTATTGGAATGTCACCCTACCAGCTTGTGTATGGTACTGATGCAATTTTTCCAACCAGCCTTGGTGTACCAGTTATGAAGTTGATTCAATAAGTGCAGTCTGAAGATAATGACATGATCATAAGGATTAATCAGACTATACATCTTCAGCAAACTAGAGAGGATGTTTATAACAGAGCATTACAAAAGCAAGACAACATCAAGAAGCTTTTTTATAGAAGAACAAAGGCCAACAATTTCAATGTTCGGGACAAAGTGTTAAAGTGGGACTCAAGGAGAGAAGACAAGGGCAAGCATGGAAAATTTGATAACTTATGGCTTGGCCCTTATCTCATTCATTCTACTGCTGGTAACAATGCTTATTTCTTGCAGGAGTTGAATGGATCTGAACTGTTTGGGTGTCTTGTCAATGTCAGGATGCTCAAACATTATTTCTCTTGATCCTATAATGTTTGGAAGCCTTTTTATCTTTTCTGTCATTATAAATATTTCATCCATCATTGCATTCAAATTTAGAAAAATCAAAAATACAAAAACAGTAAAAGAGAGAAAAGAGGGCAGATTGTAAAAACAATAAAGGTACAACCCCATACCAAAAAAGAGAAACAAAATCTAAAGGTGTGCAAGCTCAAATGCCACTCCTAAAAAACACACTCCTAGTTATTCATACAGCCTAATCATGAATAATTAATTTTAAATTGACTACTGATAGGTTAATGAAATAGGTTTTCCAAATAGCTTAATCTTGGCTTATCAGTTAGGAAGATTAGGATAGGAAATAAAAGGTTCAAACAAGCTCAAAATTCGAACCTCAGTTTTCAAAAGAAGAATGACTCTAATCTGTTTTAATTTTGAGTCAAAATACAGAAGTAAACTGGTTCTAATAAGTCCAAAACCTCAACTAGATAACAAGGAAAAACAACTTGAACAAACTCAAAAACAGAGTTGAAGAAAAGAGAAGGCCATGCCTAGAACTTTCACTTATTAAGCCTTCACCATTTTCATTTAATTTTCTGCAAAATAATATCTATGTGCAACTTGTTTTTTATGCCATAGATCAGCAACAAGTTAGACTGTTCAATCCTGACTTGTATGCTTTTAAATTTCTGTTTTAGAAGTTAGAGAATAAAAAAATCTGTTAGACTGTTTAATCCTAACAGATAATAGACTAGGTAGAGAAGCTTATGAACTCAACTGTTTAATCTGAGTTCATGGAGAAATAAGAAGTAGACTTAGATTAGATTTTTTCTTTCAAAATAATAAAATGTTTTGTAAAAGAGTTTGCCAATCCAAGTGCACTCTGAAAGAAGAAAAAATGTTAGATCAGTAGGATTGGGTAGGTAGAAAGCTTGTGTTGATGAAGTTCCATTGTTTTTTCATGGCTGCTAACATTTTCAAAACAGAAAAAGATCATCAAAGTGAAGAAAGTTGCAGCCCAATGGATGAGGCACTGATCAGCCTCCCAGAGAATACAAGTCTAAAGTTCTTGATACCTTTAAGAAGGCACCATCCCCATGTGGAGCCATTGTTAGCCACCTATAAAATTTGTCATATCAAATGGTAGCTAGATCATTTTTGAAGCCTTCAAGAAACAAGTTTTATTGCAAAAATTGTTAATTCTTGAAGTCTTATGAAGAGATGTTATTCTTTAAATAATCTTCACTGTTGTTTCCCCCTTGATTCTAAAATTCTGCTATTTTCTTGAATAAAAGAATGCTGTAAAAAATCCATTTTTCCCTCATTTTACCTCCCCTTTTTCACTCAGAAATCCCTTCATTTTTATCCCCTTTACTCCCATAAAATTCCTCTATTTTTCCTTTATTCCCTTCTTCCCTTCAAAAATCCCCTTTTATAAGGTTTAAAACTCCTTTTTAAACCTTACCGAAACCCCCAAATCCATTAAAAATTCTTGAAAAAATCATAAAAAACTCACTTTTGCATTACAGACCTAAGCCCCTTTGGGCTAAGTACTAAACCACTTCTCCACCATATACCCTAGCGCTAGAACCAAGCGCTTATCGCATTGGGGCATTTGTGATGAGTGCAAGTCTTTTGTTTTATGAAACCCTTGATGCCGATTGGCCCTTTTGTATATAAACCCTGGTCCGTTTATCTTTTTCATATAACCCAAGAGCCCGCAATCGGGCGCTTAAACGTTTATATAAACCCTTCCCGATCAAATTTTCCTTTGTAAAATCATAAAAAACCCATTTTTCTATGTTATAAAGGAAACCCGTCGTTTCAATGTTTTAAATGAAAATGACTGTTGATCTAAAACCGATTGATGATCAATGAAATCTCACATCAGAGATTTTCATCAGGCGCATTTGGAAGGCCCCCTCCTTGTCCCGATTCCGATTGGCCCCTCTTGTGCATATAACCCCCGATCCCTTTGCTTCTTTCCATATACCTTGAGGCCCCGCAATCGGGCGCTAAACCTTAAATAAAACCCCTTCCCGACACAAAATTCCTTTGTATTTCATAAAATTTTTTATTTTCATATGTTTCAAAGGGTTTCGTCGGTTCACTATCTAAACCAATCTTGACCATTGATCTTAAACCAATCAACAATCAGCAAAATCTCGCATCAGAGATTTCATTGGCCGCATTTAATATTTTATTACCCCCCTTCTGATTGGCTACCCTCCGATTCATTTCCCGTCATTGATCTAGCCCTCAGATCAACGGTCCACATCTAATCGCATTGGCACCCTTTCTGTTTTTCCCCCGCCAATCGCAAAACCTCTTATTGCATCTGGACCATCCATATGCCCAGATCCGACGGTCTAGATCAATCCTCGTCACCTTGGTTAAATTTATGAAACCCCGCTTTATAATGTTTTTTGGGGAAATCTCCACCATTGATCTCTGCAGATCAACGACCCACACTGACCTTTTCCTCCCCCTCATTGTTTACTCATTTGACCCTGAGATTTGATTTGGACCATTCATTCCTTGATCCAACAATCCAGATTCATCCCGACAGGCCCAACTCCTTTGGGTCTTGCCTTCCTCTAGATTCGATCTCCGCCATTCATTCCTTGATCAGACGGTTAAGATTAAAACCACTTTTCCCTACCCCCACCTCTTTCTGTCCTTGCTTCTTATCAATATTGCGCTCTCTCACAGCTGTCCGATCTAATACCCTAGATCTGATGGCTGGCGTGCGTTTTCGTGCAAATCTAAGCACGAAGGTTAATTCTCTAGAGCTACGTGATATAAGTGGTTTTGAAATGCCACGTGTTGGGCTAAAATGCATATCGCGTTCAAAAAGAAAAAACCACCCATCCACCTTTTTGCTACGTGATACCGGTGATTTTCTCATCCGAAACCGCTTTCCCCATTTTCCATTGTGTCTCATCGCGTTTGTTCTCCGCTATTCAACCACGCATTTCTTCATCGCCCTCCGCCATTCTCCAAGGGATTTCTTAAAGCAATCTCGGCCGTTGATCTTTGTTGACCAATCTTATCCAATGGCCTACAATCCTCCAAGAAACCCCAAATTACCTCTTTTCCTTTTTCACCGTCGATAAAGGTTTTGCCCATTTTTCTTCGCATTTTCATCTATTTTCTTATAAAGTTGGCCCCCCTGCTTTATGGAACCCAGATCATTCTCCACTGTTGATCTCTTGGGCCAATCTCATCCGACGGCTGAGGTTATTTCTGAAACCCAAATTTCAATTCTAAACCTTTTATCCTCCGCCAAAGGATTTTTCACCTTTTTGCTTGCATTTTCTCCCATTGCGCGATATTATCGCCGTTCTACATAATATTTTCCCGGATTGATCTCGACTGTTGATCACTATGCATCAATGGCCTAGACTTAATCCTCTTCATCGTTTGTTCCAACCGCTTCCCTTTGAACCTCAGCGCGCAATCTCCGCCGTTGGATGCTTTCATCCAACGACCACGCTCTAAACCTAAGCCTCCAAAGCAGTCTGACCCAAATACACAGGATTTTCTTAATATTTTTTTTTCTGCAGGTTTTAAAGGTCTTTCAAATGTTTTAAAGGAAAAATAAAAGCTGAGATGATGATCCTCTAGGCTTTCATTCTTCAAAGAGTATCCATCCACAGGGTTCAATACCATGTATTATCGGTGCCTCATGAGCATTGATACCGTTATTAGCCCTCTGCGCACCTTCACATCAACAAGACACAACAAAAATGATTAAAATAGAGAGTATCAGTGTTGAAGATCCACTCACAACATAACTGAAGAATTGAAGATCTTTTACCCAGTGTTGAGGGATTATGGCTAATATCGACAAATCAAAAGCCTAATCCACTCAATTAAACATAGTTTAAAGAACATAAGACAAGATTTAGGCCTAGTTATGCCTAACACACACATCAAAAGCAAATTAATCATGTTTTAGGTCAAAACAAAAATATCTACCAGACCGAGAAGCCTCCACCGCCACATCAGAGGCTAATTGATTCCTCATCAGCTACTAAAGGCCACCTGTCACCTCAAAGCATTCAAAAGAGGTCGAGTTATGACCAGAACAGAGGATATTAGCATAAAGACAGCTTAACAGTTATTCGAAGCCAAAGAGACTTATTGCAAAATATCAGCAGAGTTATTACAAAGATGACACAGAGCCTTAAAGTCAACAAATCTTCCCAGCGAGATTAATTCTTAATGTAAAGCCAATTAATACAAAGAAACATATGTAAACTTCTCCATTGAGAACACTGTTACCGATGAAATAAGTAACCGCACTGTTACCTACTTTTTTTTGGTAGCATAAAAAGCACCCGATTTTGAAAAGTGGTGATGCAGAATCACCCTCTTTTTTTTTTGTGCACATTTTTGACACTCTAATATTTTTATTTATAAAGTATGAATATTTTTTTAAAATGTTAGTGATTTTCATGCTAATTTTGAAACGTATTGATGCAGCATCAACTTTTTTTTTAGAGCGGTGATTTTCATGCTAATTTTGAAACATATTGATGCAGCATCAAACTTTTTTTTTTAGAGTGGTGATTTCATGTTGGTAATAAAAACACAAAACTTAGATAATATATATATATATATATATATATATATATATATATATATAAACAATAAAAAAACTTGATAAAAATGTAAAAGAAAACAAGAATTAAATGTAAAAATAAAAATTTAAACAAAAACTAAATAAATAAATAAATAATAAATAAATAAACAAAAAATATTCGAAAATTATATCAAAAGAAATGACAAAATTTGAAAAAAAAACACATAATTTAAAGAAAAAAACAAAAATTAACCAAAAAAATAAAAATAAAAGAAACATCAAAAACATTTTTTTCTAAGTTATTAAAAAAAACCATATAATTAAAAAAAATTAAAAAAAAAAATTACAAAATTAAAATTTAGATAAAAAAAAATAAAATACAAAAAAGAAAAAATTAAATTTAAAAATTTAAATTAAAAAAATAATAATAATAAGAAAAAAAAATACAAATTTTAAAATTAATAAAATTGAAAAAGAAAATTAAAAAAAAAAAAAAACTATCATTAAAAAACAAAAAAAATGAAAAAAACCACGTGCAAATAATTAAAAAACAAATATCCATAAATTTACTTTTTTTTTTCAAATGAAACAATTTATAAATTTTAAAAATGAAAAACTAAATAAACTAAAAGATTAAAAAAAAAAAATTAAAATTAAAATTTAATAAATTTAATAAATAAATTTTAAATTTTAAAAAATAATTAATCTAAAATATTAAATTAAAAAAAAAAATTAAAAAAAAAAAATTGAATTAAAAAAAATCAATTTAAAAAAAAATATAAAAAAAAAAAACAAAAAAACAAAAAAACAAAAAAATTATCGTGGTGGCGCCGCCAATCGGCCTCCTACCCAAGTGGTGGCGGAGGCCAGCCGCTTGGCGGGCGAGGACGCTGCATGCAGCCCCTCGCCCACCGAGCAGCTGGCCTCCGCCGCCACCTGGGCGGGAGGCCAATTTTGGGAATCGCCCTCCTGCGGCGGGAGGGCGATTCCTGGAATCGGCCTCCCACGGCGGGAGGGCGATTCCCGGAATCGACCCCCCGCACAGGTGGCGGCGGAGGCCGGCTGCTGGGCGGGCGGGGAGGCTGTGCCTAGCGGCCGGCCTCCGCCGCCACCTGGGCGGGAGGCCGATTGGCGGCGCCACCACAATCAAGAAATTCTTTTATTTTGATTTTTTTTTAATATTTTTTTTTTAAATTCAAAAAATTTAAAATTATTTTTTTTTTAATTTAATTTTTATATTTGAAATTTAATTTGCTTTAATTTTTTTAGTTTTTAATTTTTATTTTTTTTTAATTTTTTTTGGTTTTTAGTTTTTTTTTTTTTCTAAATTTTGTTAATAATTTTTATTAAATTTTGTATTTTTTTTTATTTAATTGAATTTTTTTAAAAAAATTTCATTTTTTTTTATTATTAAATTTATGTTTAGTTTTTTCATTTAATTTTTTAAAATTTAATAAATTTTGTATTTTTTTTAAATTTATTTGAATTTAATATTTTATTTTTATTTTTTATTTTTGTATTATTATTTTTTTAATTACATAAAATTTTTATATTTTTTTTATTTCAATTAAAATTGTGTATTTAAAATTAGATTTTTTTTTTTAATTAAACTTAATATTTTCAAATTAATTTGTTTTTTATTTTATTTTTTATTTAATATATATTTTTTAATTTATTTTCTTCAAATTTTCATTTTTAATTGATTTTTAAAGTTTTTTAACTTTTTATTTTATCAATGTTTTTTTTTTCTTTATATTTAAAATTTATTTGTTTATTCATTTATTTATTAAAATTTAATATTTTTCTTTTTAAAATTTAATTTGTTATTTTAATATTAACATTTTTTTTTTAATTTAATAAAATATATATATATATATATATATATATATATATATATTTTTTTTTTTTTAATATATATATATATATATATATATATATATATATATATATCTTTTATTTTTTAGAATTTAAATTTAATTTATTTTTTAAAATTTATTTGTTTTTTTAATATATATCTTTTTTAATTTAATATTTTTATTGTATTTTATTTTTAATTAATTTTTCATTTTTTTACTTTTAATTTAAATAATGTATTTAAAAAAAAAAAAAAAATTAAGTTTTAAATTTATTAAAATTTAATATATTTCTTTAAATTTAATTTTTTATTTTAAAATTATTTTTTATTTTAAAATTTAATAAACATTTTCTTTTTCTTTTTTAAATTTAATTTCTATATTTTACTTTTTATAATTTCTTTTTTTTTTAACTTGTTTTTTTTTTAATTTAATTTAATTTTTTTTTTATTTCTATGAAATTTTAATCTTTAATTTTATTTTATTTTCCTTAAATTTTAGGTTTTTTTTTAATGTTTGAATTAAAATTTTTATTTTGTTTTATTTTTATTTTTTTATTCCTATATATTTTTAAATTTTAAGCTGTAAAATGTTTTTATTTTTAAATTTATTTTTTTCTTAAATTTTAGGTTTTTTTTTAATGTTTGAATTTTAAAAATTAAAAAATGTTATTTCTATTTTTAAAAATGTCAAAAATATGACAATTTTTTTTTTTTTTTATTCCAGCATCAACTGGTTTTGTTTTGAGGGTGTTTTTTCAATCCTTTTTTCAAGAAACAATTTTGTTTTTAGCATAATTTTATAAAATGTTGAAATTTGACCTTCAAAAAAAACCAAGTGCATTTTGGAATACACTTTTTTTGTTTTTGGGGTGTTTTTTCATGTTTTTTGAGTCTTTTTGGGCTAGAGTTCCCATTTTGAGGTCAGGTTGCCTATTTCATCGGTAACAGTGTTTGAGCCCCTTAAAGGCCGAGAAGCATTAAAATGTATTAATTGAGCCTATAGATATTTTCTCTCTTTCGACCTCCTCATTCTTTCTATAAAATCTTCTTGAGGAGCTCATTGTAAAGGGTTGGTTGCAGAACTTTGAAATATACTTGTGCTCGATTTTTTCTACATGTAAATATTGTTCAGAGGTTCTTGAAGCTCTGTTTGTGATCTAATAAGTTAGGTTGAGAAGTGAAGATGATTGCTAAACTGAAACATTGGACTTGAATAATGTAAGTGGATTGACATCAATATACAAGCTGTTTCTTGGGATCCTGGTCTATATCACTGGTGAAGTGCTTCTTTCTATGTTATTGTTTTCCCTTCATGTATGCCATTTTGTCCATTATTTTCTGATAAAGAATAGCAAGCATAGAGTTAGGATTTACTGTTTATAGTACCCTTCTCTGACTGATAAGCTTTATCTCAATGTTTTCCTCCAAATTGTTTATTTAAGAATGATTCAATACAGTTCAAGCAGTTAGGAATGTTGGTGTTCCCTCGTCCTACTGTTTACTTTAAACATTGTTCTTGAATGTTATTTTCATTATTTGCTCGGTAAAGTTAGACTAGAAAAGTGATGGTGTGCCCTATTTTCTAGCTTCTTTCTCCAAAGGTAGTTCTGAAAGTTTCCCTAAGAGTATGCTGAAAGCAGTCTAGATTTAAAAGTATCTTTCCTGATCTTAGGCTGCACTTTGTTTTTCTTATATGTTTTCATCCCTTTTGAAATTAATTATGTGGATTACTGGATTGTTTTTCTGTTAAGTTAGCTTTAATACGAACTTGTCCAAATAAGTCTACGGTTAACCCTATCCTTTGGTTGGTTTTAAACAGTTACTTAAAAGGCTTTTCTTGTTTGGACAGACTGATAAATCCTAGTTGAAATTATTGTCTGTTTCCACCCCTTCAACACTTTTATTATTTCCATTCCATCATTTAATCTTAAATATCTTGTGATATAGATGATTTTCCCCTTGGACCACTCTTGAAATTGTTGCACAATTAAACCCTTTTATAACTCCATAGCCCAATGGACTAAAAACCAGTGTTATATCTATCTTATCAGCCAAAGCTTGTTCTGATTACTTGCAACTTCACACCTTTGAAACTTTTTCGTTTTAGGACTTTCCACTCAACTAATAATCATGTTCAACCATCCAAACCAAACAAAAACCCTTGCTCTTAATAACTAGCCTAATATCATACCTAAAAGCCTTAAAGATAAATCAATCTTTGCACCTTATAGAGAGATCCCTATCTGGATTCAAGAGGGCTAGATCCTAGAATCCCAAAGTGGTTCAAGTGTTCTCTCTACAGTTTGTATTTTCCAATATTGCAAATTACAGGGAGCTAACATACATAATATATGATAGTTGGGGTTTTTAGCTTTAAGTTTTCCCGTTAAGCAATTGTGTTTATGTGTGATTGATTTTCTTCATGAGTTTTGCAATTGGCGATTTAATTTCCGCAAGATTAACAATGGAAGGATTTTGTATTTAGCAAGAAGATAAATATTATTAGATTAGGAGAATCCAGTAATACATTAGTATTAATAAATTTCTACATGGTATCGGAGCAGTGCTAATCACTAGAGATTGCAATTGTGAAGAGGTGTTGAGTTTTGTGCTGTTGGACAATTCAAATTTGTTGCAGAAATTTATTGGTGCGATAGTTGAGTATTCATTGAAATGTCTTTCAATGGGTTGCGATTAGAGTATGCCCTTGAGGGTAGCTCGAATTACATATCCTGGAAGGACAAGACGGAGGCAGTGCTTGAAGATAATGGACTGAAGGAGTTCATCAATAGCGATGTTCCTAAGCCTACTTCTAGCAATGTTGCAAGACTTGACACATGGCAAAAGAAGGTAGCGAAGACAAGAAGAATTTTGTTGGAAGGTGTGAAAGACCATATTGTTTCAATCCTTCATGGGAAAGCCACTCCATTTTCAATGTGGAAGGCTTTGACAGATCTTTTCCAAAGCAGCAGCGACCATAGGAAGTTGGCGCTGAAAGATAAGCTCAGAAAAATCAAAATGGAGAAGGGCGATAGTATTCCAAAATATCTCGCGAAGTTTGTCCAATGTAGGGATGAGCTGGGGAGTGTGGGAATTAAAGTTGCAGATGATAACTTAGTGAGCTTGGCTCTCCTTAGGCTTCTTAAGAGTTGGCATAGCTACGAAGACTCTGTCAATAGATGGGAGAAACTACCAGATTGGGAGCAACTTTGGTCGGATCTTATGTAGGAGGAGATAAGGCAGAATACCAGGGATGGCTCTTCATCGAAGAATGATGATGAAGAGAATTGCGATTTGGCTGCCAAAGCAAGGAGAGGGAAGGGGAAGAAATCCCATCCAAAATCCGAGGATAAAGGTAAGAAGCTAGATTTGTCCAAGGTGAAGTGTTTTCATTGTCACGAACATGGGCATCTCGCCACTAACTGCCCACAGAAAAAGAAGAAAAAGAAGGTTGTTGGAGCTGCAGCGGGTGAGGCTTTAGCCTCGTAATTTGAACTTGATTTTTTCTTTGTTCGCATGCTTGGTTTCAAGTGTTATGGGATCAGTGTGGTATCTTGATAGTGGTGCTTCCTTCCATATGATGGGAGACAAGGAGTTGTTTAGTGACTTGGAGGAGAAGGATCTCCAAATGCATATAGAGATGGGCGACGATGGTAGATACAGTGCGACCATAATTGGAATCATTACCTTTGAGAGGGAGTCAGGTAAACCATTTATGTTAAAAGATGTTATGCATGTTCCAGGTCTAAATAAGAACTTGGTCTCAGTCACCATGTTGGAGGACATAGGTTATGACGTTGTTTTCAGCGAGGGAAAATATTTACTGCAACATAAAACAACGAGTAAAACCAAGAGGATAGGGATTCGAGTTAAGAATCTCTACAAGCTAGAGGTAGATGGCTGCACTTCAATGATGGGCAAAGCAGAAGAAGTGGTGAGCCAGGATGAGGGTGAATTATGGCACAGGAGATTGGGCCATCTTCATCATGGTGCCTTGAAGATTTTGCAGCAGATTTCTACTAGACTTCCCAAGGGTACTCTTGTGCAATTAGATCAGTGCAAGGGATGTATTATGGGTAATTTTTTGAAGACCACATTTCATGAGAAGGAGAACTGTGCTTCAGTGATCCTGGAGAGAATTCACACAGATGTGTGTGAAACTTTCTCTGTTGCTTCAACATAAAAAAACAGGTATTATGTAATATTTGTTGATGACTATTCTCGTAGATGATGGATCTTCTTCATGCAGAAGAAGAGCGAAAAATTCTCAAAGTTCTATGAGTTTAAGGCATTAGTGGAGAACGAGTCAAGGAAGCAAGTGAAGGCTCTGCAGAGCAATAATGGTGGTGAATATATCTCTAACTAATTCAAAGACTTCGGTAGCAAAGAAGGAATTCAAAGAGAACTCATAGTGCCTCATAACCCACAACAGAATGGGGTCACAGAGAAGAAGAAAAGAACGATTGTGGGTGTTGCACGAGCTATGCTACATTACTAGGGCCTACCGATGCACTTGTGTGCAGAAGCATGCAACACTGCGGTTTATGTGAAAAATTGTTGTCCTCATAGAGTACTTGGCATGAGTACACCTAAAGAAGCTTTTACTGGTAAGAAGCCTGATATATCTCATTCAAATATTTTTGGCTTATATGCTTACATTCATGTGCCAAAGGATGCCAGGAAGAAGCTGGAGCTGACTGGAGAAGTTGGGATATTTTTGGGGTACACAGAAATACCCCATAATTATCATGTGTATTTTCCAAACATTCGAATGATTGTGGTGTGACAAGATATAAAATTCAATGAGGTGAAAGCCATGAAGTTGTCTCTTGAGAGGGAGCTACACTTGCATGCAGAGGAGGTGCTACTTGTTCCCAAATATGAGCCTCTAGATGTGGATTAGCCATAGGAGGAGATTCATGGAGTGGAGGAGTCCACTCATGCAGAACCAAACATCAGAACAAGTAGAAAGCGTACCACAGAAGCTAAGAGACTGAATCTTGAAGTAGCACAGAATGTAGGAGTCCCTACATCACAGCGCAGATAGAGACAATCACCTGACCGATTTATTGGATACATGGCTCTTATGAGCAAGTGTATCATGACAGAGCCATCTTCATTTGAAGAACAATGCAGGAGCCCACATGGGTAGATGCCATGGTGGAGGAGTATGACTCCATTTCAGAAACAGTGCTTGGGAGATTGTTCCAAGGCCGGTGGGTAAATCAGTGGTAGGTTCAAGATGGATCTACAAGGTAAAGCAAGCTGCTGATGGGAGCGTCAAAAAGTATAAAGCAATATTTGTTTCCTGGGGCTTCTCACAGATTGATGGGATTGATTATGAAGAAACCTTTGCACCTATTGCACGATATTCTTCCATAAGGACCATCCTTGCTCTCTCAGCGTAGATGTGTTGGAACATTCATCAAATAGATGTGAAGTCTACATTCCTTAATGGGATCATTGAGGAAGAACTGTAAATTGAGCAGCCTGAAGGATTTGAGATCTTCAGCAGCGAGTCGCATGTGTGCAGACTCAAAAGAGCATTGTATAGGCTAAAGCAAGCACCACGTTCTTGTTACACTCAAATTGACAACTATTTCATTGAACTTGGCTTCACCAAGAGTGAGGTAGATGCAAACCTGTACCAAATTGTGGTGGATGGTAAGCTTTTAATCATTTTTATTTATGTTTATGATTTAATACTAATGGGTGATGAGTAGTTGATACACTCATGCAAGGCAGATATTGCAAAGGAGTTTGAGATGAAGGATTTGGGCCTCCTTCATTATTTCCTTGGATTGGAAATATGGCAGCGAGAAGGTGAATTATTTGTGTCTCAAGGAAAGTATGCTTGGGAGATACTTGGTAAGTTTCACATGGAGGACTGCAAGCCCATGGATACTCCTATTCAAAGAAATTGGAGGAAATATGATGCTACATCAGCAGAGGTAGTGGATGGCACTGTTTATCGATAGTTGGTGGGTTCGCTCATGTATTTAGTTAATACAAGACCAGACATATGCTATGCAGTGAACCAGCTTTGACAAGTGATGGTTAAGCCTACCAAGCTATTTTGGAAGGTAGGCAAGCATGTCCTGAGGTATCTCGGGCGCACATCTGAGTATGGTTTATGGTACAGATAGATGATGATGTGAAGTTGCATGGCTTCACGGATGTAGATTAGGTAGGCAGACCAATGGGCAGAAAGAGCACATCAAGAGGGGTTTTAAAATATCGTATCTACATCAGTTTCTTGGTACAATAGGAAACAAAGATCCGTGGCACTCAGTTCAACAGAATAAGAATACATGGCAGCAAGTCAAGCTGCATGTGAGGTTATCTGGATGAGGAAGATCCTGGTCAGTTTGTTTGGTTCTCATTTAGATCCTACAGTGATACATTGTGATAATCAGATTTGCATTAAACTCTCGATTAATCTTGTGTTTCATGATAAATCTAAAAATATTGATATCCGGTATCATCATATCAGAGATTGTGTGCAGCGGAAGATCATGTTGCTTCAGTGCATTCCTATGGAAGACCAGGATGTAGATATTCTGATGAAGGCGCTTTGCAGGAGAAAATTTGAATAACATAGAGGCAGAATCGAGGTGAAGGAAAATCCTATCTTGTTGAGATGGAGTGTTGAGATTCAACAAGATGATGAGCTTAGTGAAAAGTAAGCACCTTCACTAAGTGGGGCCCACAGGCTATTTTTAGGTGTATGTCTATTTTTAAACATGGTGAGCATATTCTATAAGTTGTAGGATGCTATTTGTAGATGGTTGATCAAATGTGAAAAATAGATGAAATTCTATTTTTAGAATATTGGGCGCAATCTATTTATAGATCATCAATATAAAAATAGGTGCATGTCGACTATTATTAGCCCTTAATAATAATCCGACAATAAATATCGACTTATTCTCTTGGAGCACTTTATTTCAGTGAAAATTTTTGGAAAATCAATGGGCTGAATGAATTACACAATTCCTAGGGTTATTAGTGATTCATGCATGGAGGACTCAATTAGAACTGAAGTGGCAAAGTTATGATAGAGTTGGAAGAGTAGTTACATGAGTTGTTATTTAGTTTAACTCAGTTAAGTGAGTTAAACTCAGTTGAGCTAGTTGTATCTAGTCTAACTGAAAGATACACTACTGATATTTTAGTGAAATAATTATCTAATTAATTCATAACTAGAGACTCACATGCAACTGAACAAATACAACCGTTAACTACTTCATGTCAGTTCCAGTGAAGATCTAGTGGAGAGATAGGTGAAAGGGTGATATGGACTATATGTTGTGAATATAGTGATTCATTCAATGCATTTGACACACATTGGAGATTCCAATAAGTATTGTGTAGTCAAGGCAAGGAAAATTTGAATTCATTCAGGGGTCTTCTTCAGCAGGGATTGCGTAGTGGAGGCAGACTGTCAGGAGGCAAGAAATTGGTGCATAGAGATGCAAATTTTTGCATGACAGTGTGTAACGATTGTTGATTATACTGAGAGCTTGATGTACTAAGATTTTTATGATATAATTACAGGATTCCATTGATATACATAATATATGATATTTGGGGTTTTTAGCTTTAATCTTTCCCGTTAAACAACTATGTTTATGTGCGATTTATTTTGTTCATGAGTTTTTCAATTGGCAATTTAATTTCCGCAAGCTTAAAAGTGGAAGGATTCTGTATTTAGCAAGAAGATAAATATTGTTAGATCAGGAGAATCTGGTAATACATCAGTATTAATAAATTTCTACACATAGGAAGTTTGCGTTGAAAAATAAACTCAGAAATATCAAAATGGAGAAGGGCGACAATATTCCAAAGTATCTCACGAAGTTTGTCCAATGTAGGGATGACCTAGGGAGTGTGGGAATTACAGTTTTTGATGATGAATTGGTGAGCTTGGCTCTCCTTGGACTTCCGAAGAGTTGGGATATTTATCAAGAATCTGTCAATGGGCGGGAGAAACTAGCAGATTGGGAGCGACTTTGGTCGGATATAGTGCAGGAGGAGATAAGGCTAAGTACCGGGGATGGCTCTTCATCAAAGCATGATGATGAAGAGGATTTTGCTTTGGCTACCAAAGTGAGGAAAGGGAAAGGGAATAAATCCCATTCAAAATACGAAGCTAAAGGCAAGAAGCTATATTTTTCCAAGGTGAAGTGTTTTCACTGTCACGAACATGGGCATCTTGCCACTAACTGCCCACAAAAAAAAAAAGAACGAGAAGGTTGTTGGAGCTGTAGCTAGTGAGGCCTTACCTCACAATTTGAACTTTATTTCTCTTTGGTCGCATTCTTGGTTTCAAGCGCAATGGGATCGGTGTGGTATCTTGGTAGTGGTGGTTCCTTCCACATTACGGGAGATAAGGATCTTTTCAATGACTTGGAGGAGAAAGATCTCCAAATGCATATAGAGATGGGTGACGATGGATGATATAGTGCAACCGAAATTGGTACCATTACCTTTGAGAGGGATTCAGGTAAACCATTTATGTTGAAAGATGTTATGCATGTTCCAGGTCTAAAGAAGAACTTTGTCTCAGTCGCGATGTTGGAGGACAGAGGTTATGACGTTATTTTCAGTGAGGGAAAAGATTTCCTGCAACATAAAACAATGGGTCAAACCAAGAGGATAGGGATTCGAGTTAAGAATCTCTAAAAGATGGAGGTAGATGGCTGCGCTGCAATGGTGGGAAAATAAGAAGAAGTGGTGAGCCGGGATGAGGGTGAATTATGGCACAGGAGATTGGGCCATCTTCACCATGGCTCCTTGAAGATTTTGCAGCAGATTTCTACTGGAATTCCCAAGGGTACACTTGTGCAGATAGATTAGTGCAAGGGATGTACTATGGGTAAATTTTTGAAGACCACCTTTCATGAAAAGGAGAATTGTGCTTCGGTGATCCCAAAGACAATTCACACAGACATGTGTGAACCATTCTTGGTTGCTTCAACAAAAAAACACAGGTATTATATTATTTTTTTTTATAAATATTCTCATAGATGTTGGATCTTCTTCATGCAGAGGAAGGATCAAACATTCTAAAAGTTCTGTGAGTTTAAAGCATTGGTGGAGAAAGAGTCGGGGAATAAAGTGAAGGCTCTACAGAGCAATAATGGTGGTGAATATATCTCGAACGAATTCAAAGACTTCTGTAGAAAAGAAGGAATTCGAAGAGAACTCATAGCACCTCATAACCCACAACATAATGGGGTCGCAGAGAGAAATAACAGAATGATCATGGATGTTACATGAGCTATGCTGCATGATCAGACCCTACCAATGCACTTGTGGGCAGAAGCATGCAACGCTACAGTTTATGTGCAAAATCGTTGTCCTCATAGATCACCTGGCATGAGTACACCTAAAGAAGCTTTTACTAGTAAGAAACCAAATGTTTCTCACTTTAATATTTTTGGCTCATCTATTTATGTTCATGTGACCAAGAATGCTAGGAAGAAGCTGGAGCCGACTGCTGAAGTTGGGATATTTGTGGGATACACAGAAAAACCCCATAATTATCATGTATTTTCCAAACAATTGAATGCCTATGATGCGACAGGATATAAAATTCAATGAGGAGAAAGCCATGAAGTTGTCGCTTGAGAGGGAACTACACTTGCATGCAGAGGGGGAACTGCTTGTTCCCAAAGATGAGCCTCAAGATGTGGATCAGCCACAGGAGGAGGATCATGGAGTGGAGGAGTCCACTCACGCAGGGAAAAACATCAGAACTAACAGAAGGCATATCATAGAAACTGAGAGGCTGAAGCTTGATTCAGCACAGAATGTAGGAGTCCCTACTTCATAGCATAGACAGAGACAATCTCCTGACCGATTCATTGGATACATGGCTCTCATGAGCAAATGTATTGTGACAGAGCCATATTCTTTTCAGGAAGCAGTGCATGAGCCCACATGGGTAGATGCCATGGTGGAGGAGTATGACTTCATTTTCAGAAATAGTTCTTGGGAAATTGTTCCAAGGTTGGTTGATAAATCAGTGGTAGGGTCAAGATGGATTTACAAGGTAAAGCAAGCTGCTAATGGGAGTGTTGAGAAGTATAAGGCAAGAATTGTTTCCCGGGGCTTCTCATAGATCGAGGGGATTGATTATGAAGAAACATTTTCACCTGTCGCATGGTATTCTTCCATAAGGACCATCCTTGCTCTCTCAACGCATATGGGTTGGCATATTCTGATCCAGGTGGATATTGGTGGCCACCCGCCTATTCCACTTGGGCCCCCACCATTGTCGAGTCCCTACATCACAGCGCAGACAGAGACAGTCACCTGACCGATATACTGGATATGGCTCTTATGAGCAAGTGTATTGTGATAGAGCCATCTTCTTTTGAAGAAGCTAGCAGTAGGAGCCCACATGGGTAGATGCCATGGTGGAGGAGTATGACTTCCATTGTCGAAACAAGGTTTGGGAGATTATTCCAGGGCTCTGGGAAAATCGGGCCAGGGATCAAGATGGATCTACGAGATAAAGCAAGCTGCTGATGGGAGCGTCGAGAAGTATAAGGCAAGATTTGTTTCCCGGGACTTCTCACAGATTGAGGGGATTGACTATGAAGAAACCTTTGCACCTGTCACACGGTATTATTCCATACAAACCATCCTTTCTCTCTCAGCGCAGATGGGTTGGCACATTCATCAGATGGATGTGAAGACTACGTTCCTTAATGGGATCATTGAGGAAGAGGTGTAAATTGAGCAACCTAAAGGATTTGAGATATTTAGTAGTGAGTCACATGTGTCCAGACTCAAAAGAGCATTGTATGGGATGAAACAAGCACCCCATGCTTGGTACACTCAGATCGAAGCTATTTCACTGGACTTGCCTTCACCAAGAGTGAGGCGGATGCAAACCTGTACCAGATTGTGGTTGAGGGTAAGCCTTTAATCATTGTACTTTATGTTGATGATTTGATACTAACAGGTGATGATCAATTGATACACTCATGCAAGGCTGATCTTGCAACAAAGTTTGAGATGAAGGATTTAGGCCTTCTTCATTATTTCCTTGGATTGGAAATATGGCAGTGGGAAGGTGAATTGTTTTTGTCTCAAGGCAAGTATGCCCGGGAGATACTGGAGAAGTTTCACATGCAAGGATGCAAGCCTATCGACACTCATCTTCTAGGAAATTGGAAGAAAGAGGATGCTACATCGGCAGAGGTAGTGGATGCCACTGTTTATTGACAGTTGATGGGTTCACTCATGTATTTAGTCAATACAAGACCAGACATATGCTATGCGGTGAACCAGCTTTCACAAGCGATGGTTAAGCCTACCAAGATCTTTTGGAAGCAGGCAAGCATGTCCTGAGATATCTCAGGGGCACATCTGAGTATGGTTTATGGTACAAACAAATGGATGAGGTGAAGTTGCATGGCTTCATAGATGCAGATTGGGCAGGAAGCCCAACAGAAAGAAAGAGCACATCAGGAGGGATTTTCAGTATCGGATCTACAGTAGTTTCTTGATACAGCAGGAAATAAATAGCTGTGGCACTCAGTTCAACGGAAGCAGAATACATGGCAGTAAGTTTAGTTGCATGTGAGGCTATCTAGATGAGGAAGATTCTGGTTGGTTTGTTTGGTTCACATTTAGATCCCACGGTGATTCATTATGATAATCAGAGTTGCATTAAACTCTTGGTTAATCCTATGTTTCATGATAGATCTAAACATATTGATATCCGGTATCATCATATAAGAGATTGTGTGCAGCGGAAGATCATGTTGCTTCAGTACATTCCCACGGAGGATCAAGATGCAGATATTCTGATGAAGGCGCTCACCAGGAGCAAATTCGAATACCATAGAGGCAGGATCGAGGTGAAGGATAATCCCTATCTTGTTGAGAGGGAGTGTTGAGATTCAACAAGATGATGAGCTTAGTGAAAAGAGTCGCCTTCACTAAGTGGGCCCGCAGGCTATTTTTGGCGCAAGTCTATTTTTAGACATGTCGATCATATTCTATGAGTTGCAGGATGCTATTTGTGGATGGTCGGTCAAGTTGGAAAAATAGATGGACTTCTATTTTTAGACATATTGGGCAGAATCTATTTTTAGATTACCAGTCTAAAAATAGATATGTCGAATATTATTAGCTCTTAATAATATTTAGACTCTAAACATTATCTTATTCTCTTGGAGCACTTCAGCTAAGTGCACAGATGTGGCACAGGAGTTGACAGAAGGAATTATGCAATTCCTAAGGGTTTACTGGAGCTAATGCATGGAGGACTCAGTTAGAACTCAAGTGGTAGAGTTATGACACAGTTGGAAGAAGTAGTTATGGAGTTGTATTCAATTTAACTTAGTTAGACTCAATTGAGCTAGTTGTATCTAGTCTAACAGATTGATACACTAGTGAGAGTGAGTGAATTAATTAGTTAATTAATTCACAAATAATAACTCATTAATCAACTAAACAATACATCAGTTAACTACAGTGCATGGCAGTTTCAGTGGAGACCAGTGGAGAGATAGGTGAAAGGGCAAGATAGACTATCTGTTGTGACTATAGTGATGCATTTATTGCATCACACACTCAGTGGAGATGCCAATGAGGATTGTGTAGTCAAGGATGGAGTAGTTCGAATCATTCAAAGCTATTCTTCAATAGAGATTGTGCAGTGGAGGCAGGCTAGCAGGTGGCAAAGATCGGTGCATGGATTTGCAAGATTGAGCCTGATTAGTGTATGATGATTGTACTGTACTGAGAGCTTGTGATAAGCTTTGTATGTTTGTATGAGATTTTCATATGATCTCCATGTTACATAATATATAGTTGGGGTTTTCAGCTTCAGGTTTTCCCAATTAAAAACTGTGTTATGTGCGATTCATTATTTTTGTTTATGCTTCACATGTGTGTGCAATTAATTTTTCCACAAAAGATTAACAAGTGGAATAGGTTTAGTATCTTGCATAAAGTTAAATAGTGTGAGATCAGGTGGATCTTGGACATATGCATGCTTAGTGCATATAATTTCTACAACAACAAATTTGAGTTTTCAAATTCCTTTGGTGTTCATTGCATGGAGCAAAGATAAAATCCTTAATTGTGTAGTTGTAGCTATAAAGAATTATTTATCTTGTTGAATTTGCTTGTATTGGGTGCATTTTCGATGGTGGCCGACACCCTTTTCAAAATTTATTGCAAATAGTGAACTGGAGAAAATGGCCGGAGTCGATAATTTTTTATAATTATTAAGCAATTTAATGCTATCTTCTGTCCATAATGATATCCAAGTCAGCAAGGACATGTTCTCTGACATCCAATCATGTTTGAAAAATGCTAAAAGAAAAATTGAATTCTTGGAGTTAGAATCACAGTTACAGCGAGACGAACTTCAAAAGAAAACTTGTGATTGTGAACTGGTGTTTTTTCAGAACAAAAATTTGTTTGACCTTGATCATCAGTCAAAGAATGATCAAAGAAATAAAGTGATTTCGGGTGAAAATTTGGACGTAGTTAGAAGTGTTGATGTGAAACCTGTTATAAGACCATGGGAAGAGATGACACACAATAAACACAGAATTGGTCTTGGTTATAATAGTGATGTATCTTTTCACATTCCAGATGTTTCTAAACCTATAAAATTTCGAAGTGCAGGTTTCCTAGATGGTGTAGTTGTAGAAAAAGTTGATAGATGCCAACAGTGTAACAGAGTTGGTGTTACAGGTCAAAATACCTCCTCATCAGCTTAGAGGGGAAGACAAATATGGAAGGAGTACAAAGACCTAAATTAAACCTATTTCTGCCATGGTAACGCCAGTCTATAACAACACAAGAGCGTTATAACGTAGCTAATCAATGAATGGGCCGTGTTAGTGGCTAGGGAAATGCTCTGTTTACACTGGAGGGAAGCGTTACCCGTGTTTTAAGTTTGAATTGGGAAAAGCCCGCGGAGAATGATTTGAATCTCCAACTTTCCCTCACAAGAGAGTCAGTTCACAAAAGAAACTGCAGAGCACCAATTCATTATTGGTCATTGCTATAACAAGACTGAACTCCAAAGGAGGCAAAAGCATATAGATTAAAGAAACATCTAAGTTTTTTCCATTCCAAACTAGTGGAAAGAGAAGGGCAACAATGGCTTTCTCCCTCTCCTATAAGAAGGAGTTGAAGGCTCTTAATTTAAGGTCGAAGGATTGCTAAAGGTTTTGGCATACTTGTGGAATAGAGAATAGTGTTGTGTTGTGAAGGCCAAGAGTCAAAGAGGTTCCTAGAGAGCTTGTTGACTTAGACTTCTTCACTTGAGAGATAAGAGAGATTGGGAGACTGAGGAGGGCTTGGTACAACCGATGGTTGTAATCCTCCTTCTTTCAAATCAATAGAACTGTGTTCGTTTTGTCCATTCAATGCTTAATATTGTCATTATCGTTTGAACGTTTACATTGCATGATATGAATGGCTCAGATGTGTAGAATTTAGTAGTTCATTATATATTGACTTGATTGATAGGATATATGTTATGTTAGAAATTACACGGGTGCTTTGACTGATTGCAGGACTAAGATTTGGAGCCGGTGAAGAAGGACTCTTGTTTCGCTGCCTAGCGCTCTCCAAGGGACTCCAAGATTGTCAAAGAGGTAATTCTCCATCGCATTCAATCAAGTTATTTTAAGTTAATATGAACATGCTCATGCCATTTTTGTGAAGAACACAACTAATCTTACTGTCTGCCTCGGGCACCGGAAAGCCCTGAGAGGGATATTCGAAAACCAACAACCCAAGCATTTTACCCTATAGTAGAATTGGTGACTCTGCTGGGGAGTTTCCCCATAGTTTCCAGACTATTCCTTCCCTCCTGTCTTCTTTCCTCTGTTCACAGACCCTTCCGACCATTTTTGATGCCTAGTAGACATATCAAACGCTCGCAGTTCAATCCCCGTGTCCGTTCGTCAACCGAAAACTCTTTTCAGTGTTGGCTACACCGTAGGTTGTCCAACGGCGTTATAACTGCCTCTCGTTCAAATACAAGGCGTTATTCATCGTCTTAATTACGTAGGCAGCATTACTCAACCAAAACCTTGTCGTCTACCGTTGTGATGGTGTTTTAGCTGCGCAGTTTTGGCCCCGCATCTTTTGCCGATCGAATCCCCCGTGCTTGTCTCCGCTAAGCCTGGCATTTCATTTGTTTTCAGTTTTAAGATCTCGTTGTCCAAAACATTTAATTTTTAAGAGGAATTATTATTATTATTATTATTATTTTTCTACATGCAGTCGAGTTTATTTCGAAATTTCCACTATTAGATCGTTTAAAAGAGGTAGATAGAAGTCTGAATCTTTAAAAGTTGAACTGTGCTATTTGAATGTTAGTGCATGGATGTTGAAAAGAAACCTCTCCCTGTAGAAACACTCTTCATCGAATTTAATATCTAGAGTATGTTTTGCATGGTTTCTTGAGTCAGAGTCTCATCACATTTCATACGTCCACTCCCCCTTCGCAAGACTAATAATCAAGTACACTAAGAATAAAGCGAAAATAAAATCAATCACATTACTCTTTTTTGAGCTCACACAAACAGTAGTTCAGGCTAGGATCTTGGGTTAGGAACAGTGAGAAAACTACCCAAGATCTCAAAACTTGAAACTAGAGTCATTAACGAGCGAAATCCTACTGCACTCATATTATCGGGACCGTTCCTTTACCAGAGCTCAGTGCGAGACAACACTTGGGTGCACAAGAAGGTAGCCCGCCTTCGACTGCATCCGGTGGGTGTGTTATATATTGGGGTTCCCTTCGGGGATGTCGAAACTAGATCTGGGATCTAGGTATTCTGCCCATATAGCATACTGTCCTTGACCGTGGACCCCCCTGATGATGTCTGTGATTTGAGGTATCTTTAGTGGCCATACTTTTTAGGGACTTACACAAGGTGACTAGGACGGGCTGTCCTGGTACCTGAAACAGACGGACCCACTCTGTCTTCGGTCTTTAGGAGGGTACTCGTCTTCACGAGAGTGCTTACACCTATCGTCTGAGGTTTGGGCGAAGCTCTAGAGTGACCGTAACTGTACTTTCGACCAACCCTCTCTGTATACTATTGTGATACTGGATTTCATCACCAGCAAATGGTAGTACTCAGACAGGGCACCCTATTCTGGCTGCTTGCTGATTGATTTTAGAGAGTCCTTTTTTCTTTTTTAGGTGTGTGGTTACTGTCACTGAGACTTTATAATACATCACAATTTATTAAAATTTGTTAAAATTAAACAGGTCACCGTGGCGTCCCCCGACCCACGCCGTCTGTCTAGACGACAGCAAGGTCTACCTCCTCTAACTATTGAGGAAGAACTGAACCTTGGTGAACCCGTGCCTTCTATGGAAGAGCAGTCTCCACTGACT